>PVIW01004726.1:8764-124208 GCA_004026585.1 Noctilio leporinus | reverse complement strand
TGTCTAAGCTGCTCCCCTTCTTTGCCTCTGCCTCCCCCCTCCCCCCAACCCCCTTCCCCCTGACCACTGCAGGCCTATTCCTTGTATTCATACACTTGGTTCTGTTTTGCTTGTTGTTAGTTTTGCTCATTATTGTCCCGTAATGAGTGAGATCATATGATACCTGTCCTTCACTGACTGGCTTATTTCACTAAGCATAATACTCTCCAGTTCCATTCATGTTGTTGCAAAGGGTACAAGTTCTCAAAAGGAACGTTTACTAAGAGTACTCATCATATATTAGATACTGTTTTAAGCCCTACTATTATCCCCATTTTATGAGTGCAGAAACTGAGGCACAGAAAGGAGTGACCTCCCCCAAGCTGGTAAGTGGTGGAATCAGGGTTCAAAGCATGGAGTCTGGTTCCAGATCCTCACTCTTAACCACCAGAATCATCTGCCTCCTGATTCAAGAAAGATAATGATAGGAAAACACTTTGCATGAAAACTAAAGGACTGTACCACCATTAGGTATTACTGCTACTAGCAATCCTGGCTTCCTCAAGATCAGCCCAGTGCCTTAACTCCTGGCACAATGCCCAGCAAACAATAAACATTTAATGAATGTTTATAGGAGGCAGACAGGTTTCACATATTTCTCCCTCCCTGCATTTGCTCATTTGAGGTAACTTCTACCTCAAATCCCTTTCTACCCCCTTCCATCAAGGGCAGATGAGCACGACAGGTTCCAGATGGGGCTGGAGCTGGAGCTCTGGTCCTGGATCCAAGGTCAGTGCTCCTTCCCCTTGACAAGGCTCTCTTCTCACCTGTAAAATGGGGATAATAATGGTGCCCACTTGGTAGGGTTAAGGTGAAGATTGAGTTACTAAAAAGGAAGAGCTTAGGGGAGCGTCAGGTGCAGGATAAGTGCACAGCAAACATCAGCTCCCATAAGAGGCTTTCCTCTCGCATCCATCCCCTTGCCAAAATGTGAGGAAGCACAGATCTGTGGCCTGTGGCATGGGGTAGCAGGGAATTCTGGCATGGGTAGGAACAAGGGAGAGAGATGGCTGACCCTGAGCCACCTGGCTATGGGCCAAGCTTTCTTCTCACCCTCCTGACTCCCACTCACAGCCCAGACCCAGGGCACCCCTGCCAGCAACCCCAGGTGGCAGGTCTTCAAGGATGGGGCAAGAGTGACTGCCACTAGGCAGTCTGCCCCAAAACTCAAGCCAGCCTGATTAATGAGGAACAATTGTGCCAGCAAAGGACTTCAGCCACAGAAGATTCTGGCCTGGTTCTCTGCATAGCCAACAACCCTAACCCTAGAGCCACCCCAGGCCAACCTGCTACACCCTTCACAGGCCTTCGCAGCCTGTCCTCAGACGCCCGACCTGTCCGCAAGGCTGATGAGGGAAAGTGGCCTTGGAGACCGCTACAGCTTGTCCCCTTGTGAGGGTGCTCCTGCCGCCTGAAGGGTACTGTGGTATAGAGGCTCTTGTCTTTTAATGGACCTTCTCTGGCTCTAAACTCAGCCGGATCCAGACTCGAACTCCTGGTCCACCACTCACAAGCACTGGCAAATGACTTGACCTGTATGTCTCAGTCACATTCAACATAAAAAGTCATTTCACCCGTTTCTTGCAGGGTCATCATGGGAGCTGACGTTGACTGTGCATTACCCTAGGCCTGGCCCCATCCTAGGCTCTTGCTATGTATGTCTTGTTTTTTGTTGTTGTTGTTGCTTGTTTATTTGTTTAGGATTTTTATTTATTATTTTTAGAGAGAGGAGAAGGGATAGAGGCAGAGAGGGAGAGCAGCACTAATGTATGGTTGCCTTTTTCACCTGCCTCCAGCTACGGACCTGACTGGAGACCTAACCTGAAACCTGTTTATGTGTCCTGGCTGGGGAATCGAACCTGCGACCTTTGGGTTCGCAGGCCAGCACCTTATCCACTGTGCCACCAGCCAGGGCTTTGGCTATGTATTTCTTTCACTTTCCTGTCATCACTGCCCTATGAGGCAGGCACTGTCATTATCCCCATGTTACAGAGGTGGGAACAGGATACAGAAGTGTACAAGACACACTTATGCAGGATGCCTGGCCCAGCCTCTGAAAAACGGCTGAAAAGCCTGAGTCCTCCATCCCCTGAGTAGATAGGAGCAGGGCTTAGGGCCTCTGAAAGTAACAGGACAGCTTTTGTCCCAAAGAATCCCAGGAACAAACTGATCCCTATGCACCCCTTAACATAAACCTCCCAACCAGAAGCTGTTGGAGCCAGGGGAGGTGCTCTGGGCCCTGCCTGCCCAGGGCGGGAAGGCTTTCCAGCTCCATACTGGCAAAACGAGGTAGTGCTGGATGGGCAGGTCACTGCCACAGACCCTCTGTGGCGTCACAATTCTATAACCACGGCCCGGGAGATGGAGGGCAGAGCAAAGCACTCCAGATCCCCCCACAACACTAACCACACACATTTAAGCCTCTTAGATTTTCCGATTTTAATCAAGCCTAGCCCCAAGCAACATTCTTCAATAAGGGGGGGATTTGTTTAGCTTGTTTTGAGAATCAGCGTTACCTACTAAAGAAACAAAACCCTCTCCCTCTTTCCCACTTGTGCTTTTAAGACTATATGTGGCCTTCGGAAATCATTCCCTCCCTACTTGGAAGAAACATTTGCTCACGGCTGAGGCTGCAGAACACAGGACCTTCCCCCAGAACCACATGCTCTTAACAGCACCTGGCCTGGCAACACTTTAACTGAGTCCCACCTGCTCACTGTCAGCACTACTTCTAATTCCTTGTAACAAATTTGTGGCAGGGATAAAGTAGTACTATCGATGCTGTCTTATTGTTGGAGAAATTGAGCCCAGAGAGGGAACGTAACTTGCCCAAAGACAGAGTTAGTGGCAGGGTCATTCACTTGTTCATTCACAGAGCTTTTACCTCAGTGGAATCCCCGTCTTGCACCACTCACCTGCACCACCTGAAGCCCCAGTGCGTAGGTAAACTACAGTGAAGAAGGGAGAAGGAAAAAGAAGGGTGAAGAGGGAAGGGGGCAGGAAGAGCGTTCACTAAAGACAGAACTAGTCGGGCCTCCTGCTTCATAAGCCATCTGACTCCAGCTGTCAAGAGTCTCTCTGCGGGTGGGGCATCAGGGAAGGGACAAAGGACTAACCTGCAGTGGGACAAACCTCAACTTAAATCCTGTTTCTGTGGGACCGAGTAGCCCCAAATCTTGAGCGTGTCACCTCCTCTCCCAGCACTGTCTCATAGTGAGAACGATGGCAGCCACCCCCAGAGAAGTGCTGTGAGGTTAAAGGCGGCAATACTCCTAGTAACCTTCCAGGGGAGGGGGGAAAAAGCAGGGGGAATTCACACACTGGCTCCCCACATACACTTGACAGGACACTGGGCAATGACTGAAGGAGGCCTTTTGGTTCTTAGGGCTTTTCCTAGGCCCTGTGCAGCCTCCTGGGAAAATCTGGCAGATTCTAGTTCATGTGGGCCCTGGTCCAGAACCTTTACATCTACTACAACATCTGACTCCCACAGCAACACTATCATATGAGGACTCCAAGGCCCAAAGGGAGAGCAACTTGCCCTAGGTACCCAACTGGCAACAGGCAGAGACAGCAAGTGAGCCCAGGCTGGCTGACTCCAAAGCCAGCTTCCCACAACCCCACAGAGCTCTGCCTTACCCCTGCCACCTTCTGAAAATCAGGTGCCTCATCTCCAGGGAAATGGCTGATGGTGGTCAATAAAGGCTTTTACACACAGAGGAAGTCAGCGTTTCCTAAAGCAAGCTTTTCCATTTGGGGAAGGGTGGTCTCTCCTCTTCTTTGTCAGCCTCTGTCCCACAATGCTGCTAAGCTAGCTAGAAGTCCTAAAGAGAAAATTTAAATATAAAAAAAAAAAATCCAATTTGTTCTCATTAGTTCTCAGGTCCCCTGCCACCAGGGTCCAGAAAACAAGGAAGAAGGTGTGTCTTCTGGTTATGCTCAGTCCCATGGGTCAACGGCACCCCAGACCCCTTCTGAGACAACAGGGGCAAAAGTAGGGAGGGAAAGGGAGGAGGCCGAGGTGGGGAGAGAGGGGAGGGCAGGGGAAACCTTCCATCCCAAGCTGTTTCCACTTTTTATATTTACCCATATCCTTTAATTGACTTCCATGGAAAGACTCCCGATTAAGCTAATCCTGCCTACCGAGCTTTCCCATTAACGCTCCCGGGAAGTCTGAGGAAGGCTTAGGGGATACCCCTCGTCCCGGTGCAGGAGCCAGTAGGCCGCCCTCACCGGCCACCTGCTGCTGACACAGCCACCCGGCAGCAGCCTGAGCAGCATCAGGAGAGAATGTGGGAGCCAAAGACCCAGATTGTGATTGAAACCCACCACAGGCAGCGACCTTAGCAAGTTCCTCAGCTTTTCTGGGTCTCCATTTCTTACTAACGTCGGCTAATGTACTATGGAGCACAGACACTAATAGATAAAATTATTATCCCCATTTTACATGTGAAGGGAGCAAGACTTAGGTTAAGTAACTTGCCTAGAGTCACAGACAGTGTGTGGCTGAGCCAGACAGGACCTGAAAGTCTTCCTGCAGATTAAGTCAACGTTCCTAACCCCGTACCACTCTGAGTCCCCTTCAGGAAGGTAACAACCTCAAGTTGTTGCGAGGTTCAGCTAGACTCTGTAGGAAAGCATTTATGTGACAGAGCCTGGCATACAGTAGGTGCTCTAAAAAGGAGTGTTCTTTCCTTTTCCTTTTCCCCAAGCGGTTGAGAATAAGAAGAGTTCTTCATGTCAATTTTTTCAGACCTCTATGCAGGCTAGGTCCAGTGACCAATGGGTCCCATGCAAGCAAAGGGATGGCCTGCCACCTTCCGCATTTCCTGCAGCCAGCTAGGGGCAACTCCACCGTCAAGGCCCCACCAGGGACTGCCTCCTTCTCTCTGAACCTGGCCTTTCAAAGGGCCTTTCATTTATCGGGCTTTAATGTCTCACATGATTTAATCGGAAACACGTGCCTTGTAAATATCGTCTGTCATGTTCCATTAGGTTCACAGGGAAAAGTACAAGTCAATAAACAAAGGTTGTAGCATAAATCTACCTTGAACACATAATACCTCAAATAAGAAAATCAAAACATGTGTGGCCTCTGACCTGGGGAGTTTCACAAGCGGGAACGCTGGGTATAGTCGGGAACATTTCTAAATGTTCATAATTAATAGGGAGGCTGGAGCTGGTCCCGTTTGCATAACGCGAGCGCATGCAGAGCCCTTCAACAAAGGAGTCTGCCTCTGCAGCACCTGTTAAATCACAAAGCGTGCCTAACTGGACCAAAAATAGGCTCTTTCCACAGCAAACACGACTCAGCAAGCCCAAGAAGACTATTTTTTTTAAAAGAGGAGGCATTTCCCCCCATTTTCCTCAAATGGAGGATGCAGGAGAAGAGAGTATGATAACAGCCTTTCCTCTCCCCTTTGAGTCCCCTCTTCCCTGGTACTATCCCAGGCTGTTGAGAGAGCCCCAAAACAAGGGCAGGGAAAGAGGATAAGGATGTCTGAGGAGTCAGAGCGTCAGGTTCAAGTACCAGCTCTGCTGTTTAGGACCAAGTGGTTGCTGCCAGAGTCTTGTCTGACTCTCATTTAAAAGGAAAGCAGTTAATTACAATATGTTCTGTTCCAGTGTTCCTGCTATTAAAGACATCACAACCATTTATTGATTTTTTTCCTCAAAAAGAAATGAAAATAAACATTTGCCATCTTAGGTGGACAAAGATGGGGCTCCTATACCTCTAATATGTACCTTGCTCAGGTACTCTCAGACACCCATCTCCAAAGAAGCTTTCCCCAGAGCTTTGGAAGGAAAGCAAAGACTGAAGGCAGTTTAATAGAATGGGAAGACTCAGTTTTCTCATCTGCAAAATGGGGGTAGCACCCCCTCCCTTACAGGACTGTTACTCAGAATGGTGTATTCAAGAATGCCACTATAAAACATGATATAAATGTCTTCCCTTTTAATTAAGTTCATAGATCTTAGAGTTATGGTCCAGGAGACTTTATAGCTCACCTAATCCAACTCCTTCATTTTGTGGTTCTGGGACAAGGGCTCAGATTATGCAAAGGACTAGCTTCACCCAGCAAGTCAGGAGCAAGGCCAACACTGGATCCCAGGCACTGAGATGGCATTCAAGGTCAGAAGGCCCTTTGCACGTTTCAGCAGCTTGCCTGGTCCTATGACCTCCTAGGCTGAACTCTGGATTCCCTTCCCCAGCAAACCCTTTGTGGCGGCCACTCTGACCACCTGTAGTCCTTCCTGTGTAAGTGTGCTCCAGTTTGGGACACAGCACACACACACAGAGCCTGGGAGTGTTATCCTTGCCTGTCTCACCTCCAACTAGACTGGAAGCTCCCTGAGGGAGCCTAGCTCACATCTGGCACACAAAGACATACTATAATCTCTATTTGTTCACTAGTTACTTTCTGTCTCACCCACCAAAATGTAAAGTCCATAAGGTCAAGGATTGTCTTGTTCACCACACTATTCCAAATGTTTAGAAAAGTGTTGAAATGAGAGTAGAATCCCTAGCTTATACTTCTGTGTATTACAGAATGTCCAAGCTTTAAAATCAAGTTCCAGTAACTCAACTGCCCCAGGTCACCTATCAAGCTAGTATTCCAGAATTGAATACATGACTCATACATATTGTGATCTTAAAAATATACAGTATTTGTTGATGGTGTGAAGGTGAATAAGCTGGTGGGTAGTTGTATAGCCAAATTGGTAGTAGGGTAGTGGGGTGGTTCCTGGCAGTCAGATGGCTTCATGGTTTGTCATATGGGTGGGTGGACAGACAGTTAGATGGACATACGCATGAATGCATAAAAGGGTGAATGGGTAGATAAAAGGGAAATAGAAGTAAATAGAAGGGAAAGGAGAGACTCATTCGGAGTTACTCTCTGATCTGATTCATCTTTAGAGACAGCATTTATGGCCTCTTTGATGTCAGACAGAAAGCCACACCCACCTCCAATGAACCCGCACACACAGGCAGCTCTGATTCATCTCTGTGTCATCAAGGGCAGAGCAAGAGCCTCCGCATCATGGGGCCTGGTGAGTGTTGGTGGATGGGTGACTGGGTGGCTGGATGAAAACACCAATGGGTGTTCATTCAAACAAGCATGAAGATGGGTATAGGGCTGGATGGGCTAAAGCAGTGGGCATTTGAATGGGTGAAAAGTTTAGTTTTGGAGGGTAGCGCGTGGCCAGACACAGAAGTACACAGAGTACCCAACAAGGATACAGAGGATGGGAGGGAACTCCTTGGACAAAAGAACAGAAAGGTTGGGTGGGGAACACAAGGCACAAGAGAACTTCACCTATGTCATAATTTTCCTAAGGATAGCATACCCCTTCATCCCAGCCTAAAGGAGTTGGGAGGACCGACGGTCCATGAGCTTCAAGTCCCCACGGGGTCTTCCCAGCCAGCCCAGAGGAGGGCTCCGTCTTCCGGAAGCTCCAGAGTCCTGGGTGCCGCCATGTGCTCACCCAGCCCATCTCCAGGGCCCGACGGCATCTCCCCCACTAGACTGTCCGTGAAATGAACAGCCCACAGCATTTTACATTTCACAAGGAGCTTTGCACAGCTGCACGACCTGCGCACTGACGCTGCAAGCGGAGCTGTGCACGCGGCAGCCCCAGTCACGCAACCCTCAAGGTCTCGAGCACAATGCTTTCTCGTTTGATCCTCACAAGCCTGCGAGTCAGTAAGTCTTCAACTGAGAAAGAAACTGAGGCTCAGCCTTGGCTGGTGGCACAGTGGATAAGGCGCCAGCCTGCAAACCCAAAGGTTGCTGGTTCGATTCCTCAGTTGGGGCACATAACCAGGTTGCAAGCCAGGTCTCCAGCCAGGTCCATAGCTGGAGGCAGGTGAAAGGCAACCATACATTGATGTATCTCTTCCTCTCAGCCTCTCTCCCTTCCCCTCTCTCTAAAAAGAAAAAGAAAATGAAAAAAAAAAAAACCGAGGCTCAAAAAGGTGAGGGCACTAGTCCAAGGTCACAGAGTGAGAGGACCCATCCAGCTGACTCCAAATCACTGCTGTTACTGGCACCTTTCTTCGAGGCTCGGCATCATTCTTCATGGGGATGAGACCACCTACTTCACAAGGAGAGTGAGGTTCTAAATGAGCTTTCCTTGACAGGCAAGTACCTCCACCAGGCAAGTGCCTCCACCCAGCTGCCTGCCAGACCTCTGGGAAGAACTCCCTGAACTTGTCCTGCAGGATCCTCTGTCCCCTGGTGGTTGTGGAGCTCCAACAGGGGGCTAGTCACGCTCGTGCAAATGTGGTACCTCCCCGCAGACCCCCAGCACATGTGGGAAGCCGGTGCCAGGCACCCTCCCACGCATGTGAATATTCCTAAACAGTAATTAGAGTCGTGTTTAGGTAACTTTGACACAGGCCCCCTAATCAGAATCACATGTGGAATGGAGTCAGCTTCGGTGGCCGAGCTGGAGGGAGCTGGTCAGTCTCCTCCCCCAACATAACTGCCACCCCCTCTGCCTTCTTTAAGCGACATTTCTCTGACTACATACCCCCTACCTCTCATTTCAGGACTGAAACTACCCATGCCCTCTTACAGAGCAATAGGAAAAACACTTGTGGGACTAGGGCCACACCACCCACCAGCAGCTTAGCCATCCCAGCATGACATACACAGAGCCAGACTGAGGATGGACCCAGACCCTCTACTAGAGCTGCCATGGAAAGCCAGCAAGTGAGAAAACTGAGAAGGAACCTGCTCACCCAAGGCCACCCAAAGAGTCTAGTGATCACTGCACCAGGATAATCATCCAAACAGCAGGGTCTGACCAGGTCCTTCCTCTGCTTGAAAGCCTTCTGTGGCTTCCTAGAGCCTCTAGGATAAAGCTGACATTTCTCTGCCTATCCTCCAGGTAGGCAGAGCACAGCAGCCCCAGAGTCAGCCAAACGTAAGTCCTGGGCCCAGCTCTGTTCTCAAGTCACCTGTCCTCAGGCAAGTGACTTTACCTCTCAGCCATAGTTTCCTGTCTGCTAAATGAACATGCAATAGGGAAATTACCTATTTCATTCTCCCAGCGGGAGGTGCTTAGATTCATGCATGGCCTAAATAAGTAGCAATCATTCTTATCATGAGCAAACACATTTCTAAAAGGAAACCATCTGTGAAATCAGAGAGCCATGTTTTTAGTCCCATCCCTCCTCTTATTTGCAGTGTGATTGTCTGTAAGCAAGTCCCTTAAGGTCTCTGGGCTTCAGTCCCCCCCCCCCCCCTCAGCTCATGAGAAGACAAGGCCTGATGACCTTAAAAGGTCTCTGCTGACAAGGTAGCTCATGGGTCTGTGTGTCTGGCAGGTACTAGGAAGTAGCAGGCAGGGCCCCAGCTCCATTCTGGTCCTTAGTGGATCATTCAAGGTCCAGCACAGCTTGAGTTCCATCTTTCTTTCTAGTCTCATTCCAGCTACTTTCAGCTATACCATTGCTCCTGCAACACCAAATTCCTCCTACAGCTGGATACAGTCTTTGCCTACACCAGCGCTTCTTCTTCAGCTTTGGCATGCACACGAATCGCCTGGCAATCTTGTTTAAAGAGCAGGCTGATACAGTAGTTCTGGGTGGGGCTGAGATCCTGGTGTGTAACAGGCCCAGAGGAGATGCCCACACTTTGCATGCTGAGGACCTAGAATGTCTTCCTCTGTTCAGCAGTAATGGGCCTCCTCATCCTTCAAAGCCTGACTCAGGCAAGCCCTCTGCTGAGAAGCCTGCACCCGCAACAGGGTTCATAAAGACCCTGCAGGTCTCCTGTGCGTGGAACTGGTAATAACCTGCCCAGTGCTGCTCACAATAAGCAGTTTCCAAGTCCACGTCCCTGTCAAGAGCTCCTGACGTGGCCCAGTACCCTGTACAGAACCTGCACAGAGGGATCAGTGAGCATCCCCTAACTGGATAAGGCCACAGGCTGTTGGGTCATTCTCTGACTTGTCCCCAGGGGCTGGCAGCCAGAATGGCCCACAAAACCTGCCTTCCTCCCCTTCTTTGCTTGTAGAACTGGGCCACAGCTTCACCCAGCTCTACCAGGGCTCTGCATGTAGATAGTTCAGGTGCAGTAAAGAGCCACCAGGGCCATGGGCTACCACACAGATTTTTGTTCAACACAACCTCAAAAGTGGCACTTGCCAGAAATAGTGGGTAGCAGGGACCTAAATGTGTATATGGACCCAGACAGGCAGAAACATAGGAAAGGAAAAAAAAAAAAAAAAATGAGATAGAGAGAAAAGCCTAGATAGAAAGACATGGAAAGCTCCTGAGGGAGAAAAAGAAAAAGTGAGAACTAGAAATAGTATAGAGACATGAAAAGGTAGGACACAGATGGCAACAAAGTAGTAAGGAGGTATAAAGAGAGAAAGAAGTGAGCGAGTATAAAAAGAGAAGCCCTGGCTGGTGACACAGTGGATAAGGCGCCAGCCTGCAAACCCAAAGGTTGCTGGTTCGATTCCTCAGTTGGGGCACATAACCAGGTTGCAAGCCAGGTCTCCAGCCAGGTCCGCAGCTAGAGGCAGGTGAAAGTCAACTACACACTGATGTCTCTCTCCCTCTCTGCCTTTCTCCTTTCCCCTCTCCCTAAAAATAATAAATAAAATCTTAAATTAAAAAAAGAGAGAGAGAGAGGAAGTGAGCAGTTATAAAAAAAAGAAGTGAACAGGTATGAAGAAACAGAGCACATGCTAGAGGATAGGGAAGAAAGAAAGAAGAAAGATGGAGAAGGGTACTGCCCCCAAGACAGCAGCTAACTCTTCCTAAAAGGCATTCATCCACAGGGTGGAAGACAGTCTCCACACAAAATGTCACCCCGCTCCCCTGTGGGCCTCAGCCTCTTCATGCTGTGCCATCGACCTCCACCCCTGGGTTGGGATCCGTGGGTCTCCTGAATTTCCTTTCCCTCTCCCATAAAGTTACTAAATAAAAAAAGGTAAGAAAGAAGCTGGAAACATAAATTTGGAGTGTGTGAGGGAAGGGTATGGTCTAAAGACAAACAAGGTCCAAAACTTGCAGGAGATGAAACTGAGCCTAAGGAAAAAGTCATCCCAAGCTCCACAGATCACCAGCAAGTCATTCACCTCCTCCAATTCTCAGCTCCCTCAGGTGCAAAATCACCAGGAGCCTTACAAGAGCGTTGAAAAGACTAAATGAGTTACATAAATGTGAGAATAGCACCTTGTTCCAGCACATAGTAGGTGCTGCATAAAGGGTCACTGCATTTGAACTGCATGATGAGTTGGTTACACAAACACCCTCTTTATTAGTTTTTTCAAAGTCCTTTCCTACCCTGTATCTCCCCAGAGTCTCACAGGAACCTGGACATAAGATTATCACCCCATGTTACTCAAGAGGAAACAGATTTTTAGGTGGCAGCCCAATGCTCAGGACAGTGCAGAAAATCAGGTCCTACCATGCCCACCCCCACTATTACATTACCTGCAGGCAGCATCAAAACTAAGGTCCATTAAAAAAAATTAAAGAAAAAAAAACAACAACTAAGGTCCACACAAGATTAACAAGAAATGCATTTTGTTCCTATAAAAAGTAACCGAGCCTCTACTGACACTGTGCCAGGCTCTATGCAGATATGGGTGCTGAGATGGATGAAGCCTCCCTAGGGAGACAGACAACTCAGTGTGACCACTGCTGAGATGGACAGGACCAGTAGCAGGGCACTCTACCCTCCCAGAGTCAGGGGCCCACCCTTTGCAAGCGCTGTTCTAGGCCCTGGCAAGACTCCTGCTTCAGGAAGAGTTCTCATACTAAAGAGGTAGGATGACTGTGAACAACAAAAACATGCTAAGTACTGACGAGCGCTAGATGAATATTCAACAGACTAAAATGACACAAATGAACTGGGTGGTCAGGTAATGCCTCTCGGAGAGGTGACACCTAAGCAGCCACCTGGGTCCACCATGCAAAGGTGAGCTGGAAAAGACCACCAGGCCATGCAAAGACCCTAACGAGAAGACATGCTTACCATGCTCACAGGACAGAAAGATTGGTGTGGCCGAAGCACAGCAAGGGAGGCCGAGGGATGTAGAAGGCGAGGAACAGCATGGCATCCACCACTGCAGAGAGGCAGCGCTGAGAACCAGGGACAGACGCTGTGCCGAACACTGATGCAGGGATTGAAATAAAGATAGACATGATGGCTAGGCCTGGCCACGCAGAGGCCAAGGGCACCTGGACAAGAGCAGTCTATGGACAGGGGAGGACACAGACCGAAACTGAGGCAACTCAGTGATGGAGTGTCACCCTCAGCAGAAGCAGAGAGAGAAATGCAGTGGTGCCAGGACAGGGTATGAACTCATGGAAGAGATGCTGACTCGTAGGTTCTGGAGCATTTGTGGATGCTGATGGGAATGTCCCCTAGAGAGGGGGAGATTTCCGCTGCAGGAGAAGTAAGGGCAGAGATAAAGTCTGAAAACAAGGGAAGAGGGCAGGATGATAAGACCCAGCTTGTTCAGCAAGCTGTGTCTCCTCCAGCACCATTTGGCAGGCAGGCCCAGCGCATAGGTCTTCATCAGGGCTGGGGCCAGGTGATGAGAAGAGTGGCAGTTTGGAAAGGAGTAATCATCATGATGGACTCTAAGCCATGTAAGAAGGGCAGCAGGGACATGAGCAGCCATGAGCAGCAAAAAGCAGCAGGATTTGTAGATGTGATACCTTTGTCAGATTACGGTCACCAGCATGTAAGGAAAGCCCTCAACCTGAAAGAGTGAGACCAAACAATCAGCAAATGGAAAACAGGAACACCGGAAATAGGACAAAAGGTGCTTCCAAAGCCATAATCTCCTCAGAGAGGTGTGATAAGGTTTTGCATCCATAAAGGGATAGAATACATGAAAAGGAGCCATTAGAGACCAAGAAGGTACTTGTACAAACTAAAAATAACTAAAAAATTAAAATTAAATATAAAAATTAATAAAAACAAAATGGGAGCTAAAGTCAAAGAAACTCTCCAAAAACAGATCACAAGACAAAGACAATATGAAAATTGGAAGATCAATACAGATAGTAAAACATGCAACTAGTGAAGTTTCCAGAAAAAGACAATAGAGAAATGGCATGGAAAAAATATTCTAAGAACTAATACACAAACATGTCTAGAACTGAAGGTCATGAATCTCCAGAAACAAAGGGGCCACCAAGTAGCCAGTCCAATTAATGGAGGAGAAAATTCACATTAAGGCCCATCACTGGGAATTTTCAGAAAATCAGGGATGGAGAGAATATCCAGACTATCTTAGAAAATAGAGGGAGGGGGCCAAGCATCTATGCAAAGTATCAGGAATCAGCATGGCATTGAACTTCTCAATAGCAATGAGGAAAGCTCGAAGACAATGGAACACTATTTTCAAAGTTATTAACAAGATAAACTTATAAGCCAGACAGCCTGAGCTCAAATCCTGCCCTGCCAATTACTAGTTATGTGACTATGGCCAAGTTACTTAACCTCACTGGGTCTCAGTTTCCTCATCTGCAAAATGGACATGGTAATAGTCTCTACCACCTATTGTAGTGCATTGTTGTGAGGAGGCATGAATCTGTGTACAGCATT
This sequence comes from Noctilio leporinus, assembly GCA_004026585.1. Lineage (NCBI taxonomy): Eukaryota > Metazoa > Chordata > Mammalia > Chiroptera > Noctilionidae > Noctilio > Noctilio leporinus. The sequence goes on along the minus strand of PVIW01004726.1, from coordinate 110,586 downwards.
TAGAATTGCATCTGGCCAGTGGTAATAAGTTCTTAAAAATTAGTTCTAATTATTAAAATTCCCCAGCCAAACTATTAATCAAGAATTAGACACTTTTTGGACAAACATCCCTACTTAACTTTCTTTAAAAATCATTAGAATCCCTGGCTGGTAGCACAGTGGATAAGGTAGCACAGTGGATAAGGTGCCGGCCTGAGAACCCAAAGGTCGCAGGTTCAATTCCCCAGCCAGGGCACATAACCATGTTGAAAACCAGGTCTCCAGTCAGGTCTGTGGCTGGAGGCAGGTGAAAGGCAACCATACATTGATGTCTTTCTCCCTCTCTGCCTCTCTCCCTTCCCCTCTTTCTGAAAATAATGAAATAAAATCTTTAAAAAAAATTCATTAGAGAATATGCTCCAGCAAATCATAGGATTAAACCAAGAAAAAGGAAAATATAATACAAGAACATGTGCCTTTCATTTTAAGTGCCCAGCACCTGAACTTCTTCTTTCAAACAGGAAAATGTACTTGCCTTATAAGGCAACCCCCCCCCCCAACTCTTCCCCACCACACGTATACGCGCGCGCACGCACACACACACACACACACACACACACACACACAGGCTGAAAATACACACAGAAATGGAAAAATGTCAGATCTCTCACACTTTTTGTCTGTACTCATTATCACCCTATCACGACCATATTATAAAACAGCACTCCCCCACCACTGTGTTTTCTCCATAATATGTACCATCATTTGTAAACTAACTTACTTATTTGATAACTGTGTCTTCCTCCTCTAGAACGTAAGCTTCATGAGTACAGAAATGTTTGCCTGTTTGCTTGTTTTTCCAGCCTCTAGAAGAGTGTCTAGCTCATAGCAAGTGCTCAATAAAAAGTTGTTGAATAAAGAATACATGCTTTTCGGCTTCCCTAGCAGCCAAGGCATAAGCACAGGCTATGGGTCTGCCTGTTGAAGCATCCATCCCAGAATATGACTCTAGCAGGGTGGTTCAAATCCATCTGCACAGGTAAAAACAGGGAAGTTGATGAGAGGCAGCGATCAAGGATGGTGACTCTCTGCTGCCAATGTCTGGTACCCACTTTAACTGCGTGTTGTCCCTGCACAGCCCTGTGGCAGGATTTGAGGTAAAGTTCTAGGCTGTTTAGCTTCCAAGGCTGATTCTCTTAATAGGAAATTCTGAGAGCCATTCAGCATCCTTGTAATAAAATCTCTTTTCCACTTAAATCATCCAGATACAAGTATGAGCCAGGACATGGGGAATCCTACACAGGACAGCATCAAAAAGAAATCTCCGTAGGTCAGCTGTGTAGCAGAAATAAATGTCTTCTCCTTGTTTGGGGTGCAGCTTATGTAAAATAACCTGACACATTTGAGCATTTAGAAAACTATGAAGACCGGCATTTGACAAAACTGATGGAATATTTAGGAGAAAATAGTAATGGCTATATAAATAAAAAACTATGCAAATTTTAAAAGAGGTCTTATTTAATCCCAGGAAAACAAAAGGTTGTACCTCTAAGGAAAAGTTTCCATAGTGCATGACTAATTCAACATCTTGTTCCAAACATAATCACTATGCTGGGAAAGTGGACTCCAGAGGGTGCTGTAGAAACAATTTATCATTACCCTGTCCCATCCCACCCCCTCTTTCCCTTTTAAAACCCAGTCTGAAAAAAAAAATTTTTTTAATAAAAAAATAAAACCCAGTCTGCAGACTTGCTCCCCTGTAAAGTCTATGGCAGTTCCTTTAACTCTCTGGCTCACTCTTAGATCATAAAACATCTTCCAGACAGTTTTAGTCCCGAGAACAGTCTCAGTTTAATAATTAAGATGCTCCATCCAGATTAATAATCTCAATTCCAAACATCATTTGCAGTCAAGTCTTTCCCATCCCCCAGCTCCATCCTGCCACAGGCTGGGAACCCTGGGCAGGGTGGAAGGACAATGTCTCTAACCCCCTTACTCTGTCTACTAGAATGGCAGGAAGGAGCTCACTTGCCAGGTACCATGGTAGCTCTCTGGACTTCTATGTTAAACTCATTTCTGCAGGTTCCCAGGAGAGATTATCACCCCACTCCCGCATTGTCAGGCACCCTCCACCCTACTGCATCCCATGGGACACCTCCAGTCTCTCTCTCTCGCCTCTGCCCAGCAGGAAGCCTTCTTGGGAAGGTGGGTAGCTCTGAAAACTACTGCCAGAAAGGTCCCTTGGGACACAATCCTCTGCCTCATCACAGTGCCAACAGTGCAGCTGCCTCTCTTCATTCTACCACGGGGCCAGGACTCCAGCCACAGCTTGCAACTCTGACTCCTTCAGTCATTCCTGCAGGTCAGGGTCTGTGCCCAGCTCTCTGAGTGGGCCTCTTACAGCCACTCTAACTTGAGTGAAGAGAAAGCAGTATTGGTGCTGGGGAAACCTCCAGCTTTCTCACAGACCTTTTTTTGGTCTCTTCAATCTCAACCCCTTTACACCCTCAAAGCGCGTGCCGGGTAAAGATCTCAAAACCAGAGTTTAGTTTAGGCGTCTAAGGTCCCACTTTAGAAAGTGGCATCCAATGTCTATTGTTAATACCTATTTTCTTGGGAATCAGCCAAGAAAGCAAATCCCTACAGTGGCTTCCTGTTACACACAGTCTGGTCTGCACACTGGCCCAAGCACAGACCCCTGCCGCAACCAGAGCAGGAAGGCAGGCAGGAGCATGCCAGTGGGACCAGAACTGGAGTCAGATGGGGTCTATCCTAACAAGAAGCCAGAACACAGTGAGTACAACTGATCCAGAAACAGCAGCATAAGCCTTGCTCAGAGGCCAGGGAACACAGTGAATAAGGCTTCACCACTCACCAGCAAGTCACTTTCCTCCTCTGGTCTATTTCTTCATCTGCAAATGGGGAATAACAGTAACTCATTCATAAAGTTGTTGGGAAGATTAAAGGAATTATGTTTATAATGTGCTTAGAGCATGACTGGACCATGGTAAGCACCATGTTTAGATATTATTTTTATTTTTATAATGAAGACAGATGGGAAAAAAATACTAGAAAAAGACAACTAAATGGTTGAAGGCAGGGCCTTCATACTGCACTAGCCCAGTACAGATGGGGCATAGTTGTGCCACCTGGAGGTGGGCATCCCAGGAGTTCTGGTTGAAGGTAGCTGCCTTCAATGTGACAATGAAGGACTGACTCTCTTCAAAGAACTACAGCATAGGTGATTTAAAATCTATGCTTAGCATTATTTTGCTAAAAAAATAAAACAAGGTCCCTGAACTCATAATAGCAGGGGGGGAAAAAATGGAACTTGGTGAATGACAAAAAAGAAAGCAATAAAGGAAATGACAAAGAAAAACCTCGGGAAAATGACTATACTCGTATAGAAATTTTTTAGTTTTTCTTTCAAAATCATCATTAAAAACTTGTTTAAACAGTAGATTCAAAAATATTAGCAACAAATACGATGAACAGAGCATTGACATTGTTTACTTAATTGAACACTTTAAAATATGTAAATTTTTAATTTTTTAAAAAAGCTTTCATTTATTATTTTTAGAGAGAGAGGAAGGGAAACAGGAGGAGAGGGAGAGAAACATCAATGTACAGTTGATTGTTTTCTGCATGCCTCCAGCTGGGGACCTGGCTGAAGACCTGCCTTGAAACCCAGGCATATGCCCTGACTGGGAATCTAACCGGCAACCCTTTGGTTTGCAGGCTGGAGCTCAAATTTTTAATTTTATGAGTAAAATATTCAGACTGCCAGCCAGGTCTCCAGCCAGGTCCTAAAAGGCAACCATACATTGATGCTTCTCTCCCTTTCTTCCGTCCTCCCTGCCCTTCTCTCTAAAAATAATGAATAAAATCTTTTAAATAAATAATAAAAATAAGTCTACAAGACTTTATATTCAGAATGATCTCAATGATATAAAAATATATTAATATAGCACAGATAAGTACAGAAAAAAGACTGAAATGAAATATACCAAAATGTCAGTGGTGGTCATTACAGGGGAATGAAACTATAAGCAAATACTATTTCCATCTTTATATGCTTCTATAGTTCCCAAGTTTTCTCCAAGAAGTATGTAATGCTGACATAAATGGATAAAAGAAAGATTACTAAATTAAACTAGCTTTAAAGGATCAGCCACTTTGCAAAGGAGAATTCGGGGTGAAACCAAGAGCCTTGTTGGAAGTCAGGAACCCATTCCTGTCTAAGCAGCTGTGCAGGGTGCTGTCAGGAACCCTGAGTGTGATGTCAGTTGCACAGATGCACTTCCATGGAACATCTGCCCTCCCTGGGCTGCTGCCCTGGGGAACCAGCAGAACCCACCCACCAAGGCGGGCCACTCAAGTGTTGCCTCTCAAGGAAGCCCATTCTGATCTCTCTCATCAGTGCTGGAATATGAGTTGTCTGAGGGCAGGACAGACCCTAGGACTCACATCTGTGTCCCTAACAGGAGCCAAGCCTGGTAACCAGCATGTTGGCCTTACCTCCACGCTATCCATCTGCCTGCCCTGTTGGTCGGATGCTCCCCAAGGCAGAGGCCAAGCCTGGGTTACACTTCCTTCTCCAGAGACTAGCATACATAGAACATAGCCTGCAATAGGGTTCCAGAAATGTTTACTGAACAAATTAATAAATTAAGGCATAACATTCTCGACTAGCACTGTCCAACCAAACTCTGTGGTAAAGAAAATGTTCTTTCAATATGGTAGCCACTGGGCCACATGCTAATATGACTGAGGGGCTAAATTTTTAATTAATCAATCAGTTGTATTGTGAGTTAATTGTAATTAATGTAAATGTCTGTAAGTTCCTCCTTAAGAACACATACATCACAGGATGGTTATAGGATTATACAAGAGGATTAATTTTTTAAAAAGAAATGACCCAGTGTTTTGCAGGCCTCAACAGATGATCACTATAGGATACTAAAAAACAAAGAGGAAAAAAAGGAAGAAGAGGGACACCCTCCCCTCATTGGCTAGTATCACACAATGGGAATTTACTTGTCTCCTGAATCCCTAGAAAGTAGCTCAGTAGCCAGAGCCATTGAGAGAATGAAAGTTTGGGAAAAGAGGAAAGTGAGGAGTGTGAGGCTGGGACAGGAGAGAATCTTCTGGGTCTACAGGGCATGGCTCTTGCCCTGTTTTGCCAGAGACAAGGAGAGAGGGGCATCCCCTCCAGTGAGAAAACTTACACAAGCACGAGCAGGCTGGGGGCAGGTGCAAGAAAAGGGCTAATAACCCATGTGACTCCAATGCCAGAGTCCTACAGAGGGCGGCTTTACACACCTGAGTTCCCACTGTCCCCAGAGGCCCAGCAGTCAGCCTTTTCCCACCCCAACCACACTGATTCTCTCATTAGCCTCAAAAGAGAAGTTAGCTAACAAATATTTCTATTTCATAAGCCAGCAAACCAAGGCTCAGTGAGATTGTCTGAGGTCACAGGCTTGGACTGGCTGGAACCCAGGACTCTGCCTAGGACAGTGGGCCAGGTGATAAATTGGTGGTGAAGCTGCAGAGAGGAGGGCTGAGGCCCCAGCCAGGCTGTGAATACTCTCCAGTACCCACCTGCCCTCCAGAATGTGAGCTCTATACAGGTAAGAGCTCTGTCTGTGGACGTATCTCGGTGTCCTGGGGCCCAACCCAATACCTGGGCCACAGCAGCCATTCAATCCACATTGATGAACGAACCAAGCAACAACCACACCAGGTGCAGCCCTTTCCATTTTCTGGATGTTTTCCCACACTTTATCCTGGATGCTCTTGGTAGTTGGCTGAGCAGGAATCATCCTCACCATGTTACAAATGGGAAACTGAGGCTCAGAAGTACAAGGCCACTCAGGTTGCTGTCCTAAAAAATCTGTCTGGGGAACTACCCAGGAAGCATGCTTTGGCTGGAGGGGACAGACTGGTTCTGCTGGGGCCCTATGTTCATTCTGTTCTCTGGTCCACACTCCCTCTGCCAGTCAGAGATTCATTCATCATAGACCCTGCTCCAAAGAGCCCAGTCTTGTTGGGGAGGAAAACATGTAACCAGCAATCTCTAATACCCCATTGCTCAGTGAGAGAAAAGGGACAGAGCAGTCAGAAGATGAAGAAAGGAAATGGTCATTCTCACCAGAGGAGGTAATTTCTCAACCATGATGAATGGATAAGACTGGACCCATGGCAGCAGAGGTCCAGAGGACCTGAGACAGTGCCCACAGAGGAGGTGAGAAAGGGCAGGGTCTTGGTGTCAAATAGGCCTGCAGCTCCCATCTATCAGCACTAGAACTTTGAGCAAGTTATTTAGCCTCTCTGGACCTCAGTTTTTCTCATCTGTAAAATGAGGCTGATGATACTCTGCCCCCACACACATAGAAAGTAAATATAAGAAGAATTAAATGGCATAATGGGGTATATACTCACAGCAAGGTTCAACAAATGGAAGTTACTGTGGTACTACAGAGGGCCACCAGTATGGGGAAGTGGGAAGCTGAACAGAAATGCCAACATATACTTGGGAGGTACAATCAAGGTAATTCAACTAGATAATAAAAACGTAAGGCAACTCCCAACCTAATAAACCAGGGATGGGGGGGGGGGGTCTGTACCATAAACAACCCCTCCCCCTGGACACAAGCCACCACAGGCTGGTGCCCTGGACTAACTCCAGGGCCAGGATCTGTCAGAGTTCTGCTGAGGCAGCCCACATCCACCTCGGCAAAGTACACAGCTCCTAACAATCTCCTGGCCCTAAGTGCCAAGATGCCAGCCAGTCCAAAGTGTCCTCCAGTACTGGGGTTAGAACCGCAGTCCCTCTGACTCCAAAGTATTTATTCTTTTAATTATACCAAAAGAAGAAAGAAAGAAAGAAAGAAGAAAGGAAGAAAGGAAGGGAGAAGAAAAAAAAGAAGGAAGGAAAGAAAAAAGGAAAGAAGGCAAGACATCAGAGGAAGAGAATAGGGTACTGTAGTGAAGAGGAGAAATAGCATCAGATGAAGTCAGGCCTAGAGACCCTAGTCCCAGCTCTGCAGTCAATAAGACCAGTAACAACAATTCAGCTTTGTTACATACCAACTGCATGCTTTTCTTGCTCCCCATATCAACTCTATGAGATAGGAGTAGCTCTATTTTGTGAATTTCCTCCAGTGAGGAAAATGGGGCTCAGAGTTCAATGAACTTTCCCAAGGACCAACAACTAGTATAATTGGGATCTGAAATCAATTTTGATTCCAAAAGCCATGTGGCCACCTTTGCACAAGTACCATGGCCTCTCTGAGCCCTAGTCTTCCCATCTGTTAAAATGGAGATTGGCTGAACAATAAAGATCTGGGTGGAGCTTTCAGTTTACAAAGCACAAACCACAACAGTCCCTGGAGAGGAGCCAGGAAGCCAATACAACCACCCCCTCCTCCCCCAACCCCAATCCTGGAGTGGGGATCTAGATTGCATACCTCAATCTCTACCCCAGGAGGGCTGCTGAGAACTGGTTCTTGGCTCTCAGTTCCAATACTTGGTCTAAGGTTCTTCATCTTGGAGAACTCTGGATAAGATATGTTACAACCACCAATATCTGCTTTTTAAACCACATGACGAGACACATTTTACAGTGCCTAGGACTTTGCCTCAAAGGGAGGGCAGATGTGCATTCACACTAGAAATGCCATTAGGCCCCTAGCTCCACCTGGCCTGGCTTGGCAGCTCTGAAGGTTTGCAACCAAGAAGAATCCATGATCACTGAAGCCAACTCTTAAGGGGAGGGCAGGGCGGGGAGGCCCAGATAGGTAAGACTTGTCCAAGGTCACATTGAAAGCAAGCTTCAGACCTCATTTATGAAGAGCCCCAAGATAATGCTAGAAAGAGAAAATGACTGAGTCTACATGTGAGAACTCACTGAACTCATTGGGGTCTTGTGTGTGCTGAGAGCTTACTCCATATTCAACCTTGAAGAAAAAAAAAGAACACAAAACTCAGCTCCTCTTTGCAGGCTACATGTTCCTTTAGGGCAGGAACTAGGTTCCCAACCTTACCAGATATCCACTCTGAGCCAGGCCTTGGACTGGGTACGTGGAGTGCAGGGAGAATGAGACTCTGCACCTGTCCCCAAGGACACGTAAGTAAACAGAAAATCACCATGGAGAGTGACCAGTGCTATAGTAGAAGGAACTATATGGGTTGTGGGTACCAAAGCTCCAGCATAATCTGGCCTAGGAAGAAAGGGAAAGCTTCTGGAAAGAGGCGACACTTGAACTGGGTCTTAAAAAATAAGGAGGAGCCCTGGCTGGTGGCACAGTGGATAAGGGACCAGCCAGCGAACCCAAAGGTCGCCATTGCACATAACCAGGTTGCAAGCCAGGTCTCCAGTCAGGTTCATAGCTGGAGGCAGGTGAAAGGCAACCATACATTGGGAAAAAAAAAAGAATAAGGAGGAATCTGGTGGAAAGGAAGGCAAGGAAGGCCCTTCAAAGGGTTTTGTTTACCAAGCACTTACAGGGTAGCAATAATAATAATAACCCCAACATTAATTGAGCATTTTATCATGTGCCCAACACTGTATTTAAGCAGTTATATATATGTACATGTATTAACTTATTTCATCCTTATACAGCTCTTTGAGATCATTACTATTATTGCCCCCATTTTACAGATAGGGATATTGAGACCTAGAGAGCTCAATCACATTCCCAGGATCCCCAAGTTAGTTCCCGGAGCCAGAATTTAAACCTATACCCACAGCTTCAGTAAGCACCCTATAAACGGTTCACATGTATACTTGATATTGGGCATGACTGTACAAATACGAATGTTTGAACACTCACTGTTTTCCGACTTGTTCTAAAAATGATTTAAGGAAGCATAGGGATGAATAAAAAGAAGCTCACAGAATATAAGGACAGAAGAATAAGTTGAGAAAATTCCAGGTCTGGAGCTGCATAAGGAAAAGTCCGATGCTGCTTGAGAACAAGCCAAGCAGGTATTAGCAGGACTGGCGGGAAAGCCTTGACTGCCAGATAAAAAGGCTCAGATTTTTCCCACTGACCAACTGGTTGCCAATCTACGAGCCAAGCTGTAGCTCAGGGGAGAGCATTAAAGCATGCACCAAGCCTATTTGTAGAACAAACCCATGTCTCTACAGATGTGTGAGTAGTTGATAAAATACCAATCTATTTAAAAGAGCTCTTAAACTAGTAACCTTATTATGCTGAAAACATAACTGCTATCATGTGGACAAGGGAAATATTTTTGTCCTTGCATTTAGAAAACCTTTATACCCCTGCCGCCAAGGATGGGAAGTAACAGAAAAGTTTTCAGCAAGGAGTCCCCAAGAGTCAAGGTCTGAGGTGTTTGTTCACCCACCCCATACCCATCCTCTCCAAGTCGCCGGATCCACTGGAAATCAACCATCTGAAGGCCCAAAGATGAGCCCAGCAAGAAGCTCCAATGCAGAGATATTCTCACGAAGAGCGCTACGTAAGTACAAATGACTGTTTGATCAATCATTTGGCCTCAGTGTGGGATTTGGTTTAGAATTAAAGCCATCTGGCTGGGGGGGGGTGGGTAGTAGGGGATGGTCGGAGCGATGGGGGAGGAGACAAGCAGGCGGGAAAATGACCCACTCCCTCCCCGAAAAAGCATTGTTAAAATATAACGGGAGAAAAACAGTAAAGTCTCTGCTGTTATTTCAGCCTAAGCCACTTAATCCTTCAGCACATAAAGCAACTTATTTTATGACCTTTTCCCTTTAAAAAGTAAATCAGAAGACACTGCCTTGAATTCAGATATCTCTGAAACACACTACTCATCCCTCCCAGAGAAATATCCTGTTTCATAAACCTTCTTCGAGATACTTGAAACTGCAGATCACTAAGTGCCTAGCTTTAGGCATCTGACATTCCAGAGAATTAATATTTAAACTTATTATAGGGGAAAAAAAGAATTGAGTTTGGTCGAAGCATGAAATATTTAATAGCGTTCTCCAAATTAGAAACCCTATTTTGTTTCACACTGGAAATGCCAATGTTATTACCTGGGCTTTGCACTCAAATAAGATAAAATGCACAGGCGATCTGGAGATTAAATACACAATTACAGCCGATTTCTCCAGAGAGTAGGGGAGTGAGACAGATTTGGGGAGTGGAAGCGATTGAGTTTCATCTTTACGATATACTTAAAATTATATTATCATTCTCTGCCCTGGGGGGTTGGACTTGAGAGGGTTGAAGCTACTTAACCACTGAAAACTGTGTCAAGATCGATGAATCAATCCACCAAGGCCTGTTCCCGGGTGCGTGAAGCGCATCTACGTCTTAGAATGGGCCCGCGGCCGGGCAGAGCCCTGTAACATTCTCTGCTCACTAGGACAAAAGTATTAAGTGGTTTGGGATAAAAATTAAGCTTCATTTGACACAGTGGAACCTGGCAGCCTCTGCCGGCACGTGTAATTTATTTACAGGGTTGGAAAGTCGGCAAAATACATCATCAGCTCTTACACAAACGTCTACTAGGTATTAAGTACCCAGGCCTCAGAGAAGTAATTCATATAGTCCAGCAACGTTCCAAAATAAACCCAATCTCCAGCCCTCTGGAGACCTTAAAACAACAAATGGGATCTGTATTTTTTTAAGTTGGGTTTATAATACTCCCTAGTCTCTTGCTAAAGCCTTATTTTCCATCAAACTTGTTATTTAAAAACAAAAGTAACAATATCTGAAAGAGTAATCTTGTTGCTAAAAAGACACAAATAGGAAGAGGCTGGGCCACATGGCAACCAGGGACATCCTGATACTTCTTCCTACTTTCTCTTTCAGACCCAGCCTCTGCATCCAAAGGCAGAGAAGCCTGGGGCAACAATAAAGACTCCTGCCAGTTCACCTTCAGAATACGCATGATTCCTTGAGGATGTCCTTGAGGGTGTCCACACAGACACACCTGCTCTCATGAAACGTCACAAACACAAACCAAGAGGAAGGCCTTTTCCTTCCAAAGGAGGTCATTTGGTTCTTTCATCATTTGACACAGAAGACCCATTTCCCATAAACTCAAGTTCACTCTGATCTCTGGCCTATTCTCCCTCCCAAGCCCTTCTTCCCATAAGGGTTTAACAAGAAATTATTATTTAATAGATCTTGGAACAGCCATGCCAGGCAAGGCATGCATTCTACATGCCAGTTGTGCTGGGGATCATGAGAAATTCTCTCTGAACAGATGTCTTCAGAAGTAGTGGAAGAGAGGCTGCAATCAGGACCAGGGCCAGGAACCTCTCCAAACTGCATACATAAAAGAGTCAAATAGGGACTAGAACCCGCCTTAACCGATGGCAAGCGGGTGTGCCAATGCTTCTGAGAAGGGAGGCTTCTAGGCGGCCCCTCCACAGCCTCGGAGAGTACTTGCCTGAGAACCCCATGTCACAACTGGGAACCACTGTTCTTCCCCCATTTCTGTAGTAGGGCAGTGGGGAGGGAGAGCACTGAAGGAGGTAGACAGTCTCCCCTAAAAGTCGCATCTTGGCCTGTTAGCTGAAACTCAGGAAGTGCTACTCGGGGAATGGCTGTCTGGTTCAGCCCGTGGCCTTCTGCTGCCTTTTCCTACTATTCAGGGCACGCCCTATAGCCACAATGACTTCTTGCCACAGCTTGGATTTTAAAGGCTATCCTTGACAGCACTGTGCTTTAAGGAGAAGTACCAGCTTGCCTGTCAGAGAGAGCTGGGTTCAAATTCCAGGCTCTACTACTCACTGCTTGCATAGTGAGTCGCTATGAATTAAATAGTAGCTCATTATTAGGACAAATCACTTAACCTTTCCATGCCTCAGTTCTCCCATCTGTAAAATTATAATAAGGCCTCTGTCCTCCTAGAGTTGTTATTAAATGGCCTGGTACAGAGTAGGTACTCAGTTAAGGTTAGCTGACTTCCCTCTTTCAGTTCCTTCCGTGGTCAGTTTTAGGAGTCAAGAGTTCCAAGGAGAGGTCAAGTCTATAACCAGGCCTAAGACAAAGGTAGCCTCTGTCCACACCCTAGGTCCTTACCAGTCTTCCCAGCCCAGTTCCTGAGGAATCCTGGAGCATCAGAGCAGGAAGGGACTCTGGATCACCCATCAAACTGTGTCCCACTTTACAGATGCAGAAACCAAGGCTCAAAGCAAAGAGCATGGCCCCCATGCACTGAGGCTGTACAATGGCGCATGTGTTTGCTCCTGCCAGGCTCAACCATAACCACCAAATAAATTCAGGCCATACAGGAAATGCATTATTCAGTTAGCGGGCTGAAGGTCTCCTCTCAGTGCATCTGACTCAAATGATGGCTTTAAAAACATAGCTCATGATGCTAACACAATCCACCTCTACCCACCAGAAACCTTCTGAAGGAATAACCCTTTGGAGTTCAGGGGGAGATGAGAAGAGGGAGGGAGGAAAAAAAACAGATGCTGTAAGTGACTTTAAACTATAAGACTATTGGCTTAGAGTTATATTCTTTCTACCCTCACCCCATCCCAAACCTCGTTTGCTTTCAGTTTCTTATAAATAAGCCTTTGGGAGATCAAAAAGCAGCTACAAAATATCACCCCCATTTTTTGTTTGTTTTTGGTTTGGGGGATTGGTTGGGGGGGTGAGTTTTTTGTTTGTTTTGTATTTTGTATATTTTATTTTATTTTATTTTATTTGGCACCGGTGGTGTATGTGTATGTGTTTTGTTTTGTTGTTTTGGGGTGTTTTTTTTTTTTTTTTTTTTTTTTTTTTTTTTTTTTTTTTTTTTTTTTTTTTTTTTTTTTTTTTTTTTTTTTTTTTTTTTTTTTTTTTTTTTTTTTTTTTTTTTTTTTTTGGTTTTTTTTTTTTTTTTTTTTCTTTCTTTTTCTTTTTTTTTTTTCTTTTCTTACTTACTAACTCAGCTATCAGTCCCGGACTTTGCTTCTAATGCTGAAAGCATTTCTTCCCTCATTGTAAACTATTAATTTGGGCAGCGGCTGTTGATAAACAAGAAGTCAGTTTCTAAACTGCTAGAATCATTAGCACAGTGAAGGCGAGCAGCACAAATATTTCAGCCTGCGCTCTTTTTCCTGGCCCTGGTGCCACAGCTGTGCTCTCTGCGGAAGGCAGTTGGATTTTTCAAAGCTCACTGCAGAGTTTGTTTCATTTCTTCTCCCCCTTGCACTAAGTTTCTTTGTTTCTTTACATACAAAAATAAGCTACCCCCCACCAAAAGAAACAACTCTGTAGGTCCAAACTAATGGTAACTAAAATCTGTACAACGAAAAATAATTAGCAAACCAACACTAGAATTTAACTTTGAATATAATGATATATATAAATAAGGTGAGATGGTTGAAATACCACCACATGGGCTTCAATACAAGGAATTCTTTTTCAAAAAAATGGAGAGAAAAAAGGGAAATTAACCTCTCTGCACAAAAGCCACGGTTAGTGAGAGTTACTGGTCAACTGACAAATGAAGTTGGTATTTATTTGCTTGTTGTTTTTTCCCTAATCCTACCCAGAAAGAGATGGCAAATCCTATTTCAAACTAGTGTCTCCCCTTTTCTCAGATGCTGACCAAACTCCACAAAATAAAACCAAAGAAAATTATGATAATTATGCAACATTCAGAACAAAGAACATAAGAATATTTTTTTTAATGATTCATTGTGCACTTACGCCTGTAATGGGATTTTAACGCACTGTAAAAATAAGTATGCTGGCTCACTTAGTTTCTCACGCAAATGTAACACGGAGATGAATAACACAAAGGAGGGGTGGGTTTTGGTTTTTTCAGGAGAAGTGTGAAGTAAAACCACGAAGTATAAAGAAACGTATGTTTTGTTTTGTTTTTTACTACAGACAGAGAAACACGGCCTATCAATATGATTTCACAGCTAAGAGGGTCCTGAGACCTCAGAAACAACTACGCCTAAATTAAGTTACGATCTCATATGATGGTCCCTTTTCCATTTGGCATGCCAAGTCTTAGCTTCTAGAGGGCTGGGAGGAAAGACAAAGAAAGAAATTGTAGCCGAACAAGATTCCAAGGGAATCTTTGGAAATTATATTTCCACTATATGCCTATAAAAGATTTGTCAGAGATGTAACTCTTAGAACTGTAGACACAACATGTTCCTATCTCATATATGTACACACACATACACGTTTCTCTTTTGTCTCGGTGAGCCTGACATTTGGCCAGCAGGTTTTTCCTCCCCCTTATTTGAAATCTCAAGCACCGAAAAAATTTGGATCTGATTATTTCCGGATCACAGGACCAGCACTTTAAAATGGATGAAATGGAAGCAAATTGCCCACCGGAGCCGGAGGGGGTAAATGCTTTCAAAATAATTCATACCTTTCTGTTATGGATGTGCTAGCCTCTCTAGGCTTCCCCAGAACATCACAGTGGCTTCAGATGAAGAAGCTCTACCAGGTAACACCACCAAACCACCACGTTTACTCCCCACCAACAGCCTCCAACATCCATGTACACAACCTCCAATTGTGTTCCTTTTCTGTTTTCCTTTAAAAATATGAGTGTGTGTGTTCAAGCTTTTTTTTTTAGTTACAAGGGTGACTCCTTTTTGGCATTTACAGCCTTGTAATGACGACTGTTTACTAATAGTAGAGTCCACATTTGTCATGATCATCAGCTTCCTTTTTATTACTAGGACAAATCCAGTCTCAATGCATAGTGAGAAGGGCCCAACACGTCTCTGTGAATTAAAAAGAGTACTTACTATCTATTTTGGTCTGGGAACAGCATCTCTCGACAAACAGAATCATCTGCTAAACTAAGCCATTTTATAATGATGGCATAGATACTACTTACCAATTTGCAAAGATTCAAGACAGAAAAATTACCCAAAGCAAAAATATTTTAAATTCTCTGGGAACAATTGGGAGGCCATGGTGAGCACCAGTTCTCAGCCGACAAGACACACGTAGAAGGAGAAGGTACAAGTAGTAAAACCAGAAACAAACAGTTGGGACAGGCACCCTTAAAAACTTCCACTTGTCTGCAACTTTGAGCAAATCCTTGAACCTTAATGTCTTCATCTATAAAATGGGAATTGCAGTAGTAAGAGCCAATATCTGCCCGGACTCTACAGCCTGCGAAGCACTTTTACGTCTGCTCCCCTGCTCCCCGAACAGCCCGCAAGGTACGCAGAGCACAGCTGACGTGAGGGCAGATGAGACAGTGTGTGGGAACACACACTGAAAACTGTAAAGCTCTGTGCATGGGAAACAAGAGTCATCAGGCCATCACCACAAAGCTGACCGCCTCCATAAAGCCCAGATGTTTACCTTCTTTCCCTGTCAGGACTTCCAAAAGCAGAGTGTCGGGTGTTTAATAGTAAAAAAGAAAAACACAGCATCTGGTAATTTGGACTTTCCAGCTGTTTGGAATCTGGATAAACGGGACTCTGCCATAAACAGATCGTGATTCTTATTGTAAATGATAATGTTAGTCCATGACGTCGAATCATCCCCAGTGCCTCCTGACTCCAGATCTGGAAACCCAGAGGACCTCAACATTTATGGACAAGCTGCCGGATTCAAGAGCTCGCTCCCTTCTTCAGCCTAGGGTCTGTCCCAGCAGAAAGCATATCATCTGAAACCTGATTCCAGGCCAAGCAATACTGTCTTCTCTCCAGTCACTGGGCAGCGGTGACCACAAAAAAACCTGGTTTGGTTGGCTTCCCTAGGCTTCCCCTGGAAGGTAAGCATTATTACCTCTCATGCAAATAAAAAACCAGAAGTTGACCTGATGCACCAAGGTTGTGGGTTTGATCCCCAGTTACGGCACGTACAAGAATCAACCAACGAATATATCACTAAGTGGAACCACAAATCGATGTTTCTCTCTCTCTCTCTCTCTCTCTCTCTCATCTCTCAGATCAATAAATACAAATTTTTAGAACGACGTCGAGAACATTTAACCCATTACAAGAGTAAATCCCCCAAGTAATCAGGCACTGAGGCAGCCCCTTTCTACTATCACTAATGTCCTCCTTAGTGTTTCAAAGTAAGTCTCCAAGTAGATTTATAAATGAGGAAACCAAGGCTCAGAGAGTGAAATAATTCCCCTCAACATCCTACACATCATCCATGGCAGAGTCTAACAATTTCCAGCACAGTCAATAAATATTTTTCAATTGGTATTTCTATCTGTCTGTTTCCAATAAGCCTCAGACTTGAAGCTAAACACCAAACATTTAAAGGGTTATGTGGTCTCAGGAATATTTTGGTGGGAATAAGGGCAGTAATAAGATGTTTTTTCCTTATGGCACTCAAACCAAAGCTCTGGCTTTGTCTCAGGCTACTTGTGAGGAAGAAGTTGCCCAGATGGACAAGAGGCCAGGTAAGAAACCTTTCGAAGTTTCTTCAAGCCCAGGTCCACGAGAAATGGGTTGGCCAAAAAACCGGATCCAGACTTGCTGGGTAGCCTTTAACACAGGAGACATTTTCCCACCCTCGGGCCTCAGTTTCTTTATCTTTCAAATGGGTGTGATAAACCCTACCCTACCAGTCTGGCCAGAGGCTGTAAAGAAAAGGTTAGAAGCCTCTTACCAAAAGCTTAATCAGAAAGATCATCTTAGGGTACAAAGAAAGAGGTTCTTCCTCCCAACTCTTTATACTCTTCCCTCCATTCCAAATACAATCCTACCTTAAAATATATGTTAGACACTGGGGGGAAGGTATATAGATAAAATTAATTGGGATTTGGAAGAATGGAAGTAGGAGATGTACACAAAGCATCTAGATGAAAGGTCTCTAACCACAGCTTGGAACAAAGGCTATGTTTGACAGATATTCACTAGGTCTGCAGAAACGCCATCTTCGGATAACAACTACAGTTTTTTTTAAATCCAAAACACTACAAAAGCCTATCTGTTTAAGGGGGAATTCTGTATGGCGGGGGCAGATCAGGGAGCTCAGGGCAGCACACATTACATCTTGCTACCTAGCACTCTTCTCTCTTTCTAGTACGGGAGAACCTACCTCATTGTGTAATCCAGCAATAATACTCAAAAGGTGATTTTTCTGTCTTTCCTCTAAAATACAATCTGTCTCTTGGAAAATAGACTGTCATTTAAAACAATAAGAAATAGCTCCCTCCTACAAAGTCAGGTGTTTTCATTAAAAAGAAAAAGAAACTGTTTACATTTATTTTATCTTGACAGTCCCTGAATTGGGAAGTTGGGCCTTTTTTACCTAGAAGACATTCTCATCTCTAAAAGCATGCTGCCTGCCTTTTCTAAATTGCTGGAATAAACTTAGGGGCTTTTATCACTAAAAACGTGATAAAAGAAACTGTTTTTGTCTTCCTTGAGAAGCATCTGGAAATAGAACCAAGAGGTCCCAAATGCCAAAATAATGAAAGCCCAAAGCCTTGTTTTTTTCTGTCTTGGGGCGGGTGGAAATCAGGGGCACAACACCTTAAAAGACCCCCCAATTTCTGGTTAATTATCTGTCAGGATGAAATTTATAAATAATGGCTCAGTAATAATTAACTGTGGTGAGAACATGTTCATGAGAACCCTGGCATCATCACTGACTTTGAGCCCATAAACCTTACCAGGGCCAGTACCTTAAATTACTGGCCTCACTGGGTAGAGGAAGAGTATTGCAAAGTAACTTTACAAAAGACAGCTTCTGAAGCATCAAGTAAAGAAACCATTTTTCAAGTCAGAACTATATCACAGATTCATAAAAATTTCTATCAGGAATCCAGAAATCTTCTACTATAGGGATAGGGAAACTGAGATCCCAAGAGGGAAGGGGTCTTGCTAAAGGGCGCTGGTTTTTGTTATTTAGGAGAAGGGGATTACTTCAAAATATGCCCCGAGCAAGCTCAGAGAGAGACACTCCAGTGGCTACTCACCCCAATAATAAGATTTTGACAAATTTTATCAAAAATCTACATAAGCAAAATTATGTAATTTGACCTTTATAGACACACTTCTCCAAAACAGGCTTACAGAGTTTAAATTGGATGCGTCCTAAACAGGCATCACTTTAGAATGACAAACTAATTATCAAACAAATGGAGAGAAACTGTTGACCTCGGAGAAGGTTTCACCAAGTTTCCAGGTGGATTCCCACCAAGGCGTGAGGTGGCGCCGCCCCGCACGTTGGCAGGGCCAGACTTACCCTTCCCGGGGGCAGCCTTGGACGGATTATAGTCTCGGGGGCTCCGGGGCCGGAGGAGATCGTGGGCGCGAGGCGGTGGCACCGTCGGCCGGGGCAGCAGGTCACGAGGGTCCCCATCCCCGCAGCCACCACCGCTCACAGTGACCCTGAAGGCCATGTGCACGCCGAGGCCTGCGGGCCCACGGCTGGGACCTGGGGCGCCCGGCGCTTCCTTCGGCCTCTTTTCTGAGTGCGCTTCGGGCACCTCGCAGTGCATGGCGCCAGAGCAGGCGCACAGATGGGGGTCACGCCGGGCTCCTGGGGAGAGGGGACAACACAAGAGCGTTAGATTAGGGGAAGCGGCCCCCTTCTTGTAGTGAGGCTGAGGTTCACTACCCCTCGGTATTTTCCTCCCTGTAAAATGGGCTAGGATAACCACACGGAGCCCAACCTGACCACCTGATGCTACGCAGGAACCGCTCGCGCTTTCTTCCCTGGCGAGCAGAGGGTCCCGCTGGCGGCCACCACAGCCTATTCCCCGAAGCCCTACAGCTCACACCCAAATATGTCACCGAGAACTGCCCTCCTTAGACGAATGGGGAAACTGAGGCCTGGAGAAGAGAGAGCGCCTGTGCGGCGCCGGGTGAGACTGGGAGTGGGCGGAAAGAAGATTCCTGGGGCACGGCTGGGCCTCGGTGGCATTCAGGGACCAGGCTGTGCGTAGGGACCGCGGACTGTGCACCCACGGGTCCCAGGTGGAGATTCACCTACCAACCATCACCTAAGCGGCAACATTGGGAGTCCGGATGGGAGTCCGAGGATCGGCTCTCACACCGGTGAGTCAAACCCATCCCAGGCACACCGAGACTCGCACTCTCCTACACGCAGCAAGGAAACTGAACCCACCGCGCTCACAAACCTGCACAAAGTAGCGCCCCGGCACACGCACTCCCACGCACACTACACACCCCCGCAACTGCCCTTCCGGGACACAACGTACCGCACAAACCTCTTTCTCATTCATCTTCTCAGACCCTGAGCAACACTAGCAGCCGCGCTGTCTCACACTCCACACGCGCGCGCGCGCGCCGGGTCCCCCTCCACAGAGCTTCCTGGAAAGAGGGCCCGGAGACCCCCAAACGCTCCTTTCCCCTTGATGCTACCCGCACCACCCCAAAGCTCTTCAGATTTGAGCGTCGCTGAGGCAGCAGCAGCTCCCGGATCTCTGGCCCAGGGGCTTGCGCCCTCCCCAAGCCACGGGCCGTGTCTCCTCTCACCTGGCACCCGCCGCAGCAGCTCGCGGGGCACACGGCTGGCCGCGCCTCTACTGGCGCCGCAACCCCCGCAGCCGCCGCGGCACCGAAGCTGCGTCCTGCGGGGCGGGGCCCGGGGGGTGGGGATGAAGGCGGAACTACGGTCTGCCCGACAGTCACTCCGGCCACTGGATCTTTGAGGCCTCCCCGCCACGGCCAATCACGGCTCGAGGGCGGAGCCTCCTCTCCTGGGGGGACCTGGGCGGGGCTCCGCGGAGCGTTTGACAGGCCCTAGCAACCGGAGCCCAGCTCTGCCCGCCGCCCTGCCGCCAGAGTGGGCCAGGCCGTGGGGCGGCGCCACGGGTGACAGAGTCTAGGCTCTGTCGCTGGGACTGGCCCGGCCGGGGCGGCAAAGAGAGTTGGGAGTCAGGCGAACCAGCTCAATCCGGCCCCGCCTCCGTCTCTCCCTGGGGTGGGACCCTTCCCCTGTCCCCGGTCAGTTTTCTTCTCCTCAAATGGGAAGGGTGAAAGCTCAGGGGGAGGTAATAGATATAAAAGCTCTTTAAAACTTTTCTTGCAGAACCCAATCCACTAGCTTGGGAGCTCGCACAGATTTCACAACAAGTTAGAAGCAAAATTGGGACCTGACCCCACCCCCCACCCCCGCCCAAGGTCTCTCAGATCACTTCTTACGTGTATGTTTCTGACCGAAAAAAGCCCTGGCTAGGGGGTCTCAAACGCCAAGGAAAAAAGGCAAACAAACAAAAACAGAATCTGGGATCCCAACTAGAAAATATTCCAATTGAATCTGTGGCTCTGTCTCAGGGTGGAGCCCCAGTGCCTAGAATTTAGCTGCTCCTAGGGGAGCTCTACAGCCCTGGGGGTTGAGACCCGCTCGTTTAGGTTCCTGCGGAGCCTGAAACTCGGTTCCCTTGCATTCTGGGCTCCCCCCACAGACAGCGGGTCTCAGGGAGCCCTGCCCAATCCCTAGAAAGAACACTGGACAAAGAACAAGACTTCAGGGCAACTGGAAGCAGTGGCTCAGTTCCCTTCTCTGAGCCTTAGTTTCCTCCTGTGCAAAACGGGGTTGTTCACCCAGGCCCAGCATATCTGCCAAGGCTATGGGAAAACGGAGCGAGGCCTCTGAGATGGTGCCTGCATTTCATCTTGGCCTGCCTCCTCTGCACTGCTTGCTGGTGCCTTGGGAGGGCTCCAAGTGTCCTGTCTGGCTTCACACTCTTCGAAGGGAGGGCTCTGGTCTGTTTGGCCTTGGTCTCAAATTGAAAAGAGTATATGGACAGGTCTCACAGTATAGGATTCTGCACGGCGTAATATACCTAAAGCAGCATCCTCAGAATTCAAAAACCAGGGTTTTAAAAGCAGAGAATCCTAAAATCTGATTTCCTATAATTAATTAAATATAGCACCTTTCATTAGACAGCAATAATGGTAGGATGGACCTTTGAAGAGATTGAGTTAGACCCACACCACATGCAGAGAGGATAAATGATGTGACTGCTGCCCAGCAGTATGGTAGGTGTGGCAGAGCCATGCTAGAATCCAGGCCTCCAGACTCCCAGTCCAGTGCTCTTCCTCATACCAGCCAGGATGCCTCTAGTAGATACAAGATATCAACCAACCCCACCCATTCATTATACACAGGCCAAGAGCCAAGGCCTGCCTGCATAGGGCATCTGAAAGATCTTGCCCATCTGGGGATTTAGAGTTGAGGATTGTTGCTACTTTTATGGCAGAACGGGAAGGGGTAGAAAGAAGCAAGAGTAATTTACCAACCCCTCCAACGTGTCACCAGGTGATCCTCCCCCTCCTTCCACACTTCTAAAGTTCCAGCACTGTCTCATATACTTCATAGCTTTGTATATGATGTTTCCTACGCTAACACTTTGCTCTCTTGTCCATCTTCATAATCCCTATAAATCATTCAAGTCCTTGTGGCTTTAGGCAAATCATAATCTCAACCTGGACCTCAGCTTTCCTCTCAAAAAGTGAGAAAGTGGACAAAGATCACCGGCCTTTTCAGTTCTACCCTTCAGTGAGTCCAGGAGCTGAGTCCTCTGCCCTTCCTCCCTTGCCACACACATAACGCTCACAGCATTGGACCCTTAGGACTCTGAAGACATTTGCTGAATAAGTCACTTAACCAACTGGAACTGTAGGTAAAGTCCTCCAAGTTATTAAGATGCAGCAATAGTTCATTCAGTTATTTTTTACTGAGCACCTACCCTGAGCCAGCTCCCATCCCTGAGCTACGGATATGGATATCCTGCCTCCCCCTGCCCCGTTCCGTGAATAAATAGTATACACGTCTTCCCTACCAGGACAGATGGGTTTGTGAAGCCTGGCAAAGCAATGAGAAAGTTAACCTGCTCAATAAAATGGACTTCTTAAACACTGTATATTGCAGGACCCTTTGGGATTATACAGAATCCAGTGGGTATATGCATTTTGTTTTCCTAGAAGGAAACACAAGAAAGTGTTAGCAGTGGTTAAGGGAATAAAGGACTGGGGGAGGCCTGCACTTTTCATTTTATATTTTTCTGAACTGTATGTATTTTTTGACAGCATATATTATCCTCCCTTCCCTTCAACAGGGGCTATTTAAGTAGTAGGGTTATGGACTATATTTTTCTTTATACTTTTGGTATTAAATTAAAATGCATTGATACTTTAATTGTCAAGAACAAAACTAAGCAAAACAAATAAAACCCACTTGTCTGTGTAGCAGACCAGACAATAATGTGTGCCTTTTTACATATCCATGCTCTGACCCAGACTCTTTTACCCTCCAGTTCCACATACTGTAAAGTCTGTCTACTGACTATCTCCATCTGGATCCATCTGCAAAAGTAAATATCAGGTTTTCTTTTCTGACTTTGCTCCCCATTCTGATGTCTCTATCTGGGTGAATGGCCCCATGGTCAAGTCCCCTAAATCAGAAATCTGAGAATCACCCAAGGCCCCTACACTCCCATACTCCCATATCTGATTTGCCATAAATCCACTTATTGATCCCCCTCCTTTTTATCTTCTCCACTACATTTCTTCCCAACTCTTCTTCCCACCTCCAGCTTCATCCTCTTCCTGCTGTCAGCCTCATCCTATTCTCTATCATTCAATTTCCATACTGGTCTCCCTATTAATCTCTAAACCATAGATCTGACCCTGTCACTGTTTAAGTCAATGATCCCAATTGCCATCTAAATAGTCAAATCATTTTCTCACCCTACCACTTAGCCCAAGCCTT
The DNA here is from genome assembly GCA_004026585.1 of Noctilio leporinus. Taxonomy (NCBI): domain Eukaryota; kingdom Metazoa; phylum Chordata; class Mammalia; order Chiroptera; family Noctilionidae; genus Noctilio; species Noctilio leporinus. The sequence goes on along the minus strand of PVIW01004726.1, from coordinate 87,961 downwards.
TGTTCCAAGCACCATAGAATATTTTGCATCTCCTAGAAACCAGAATATGTATTCATGTCTTCATAGCTTTGTATATGATGTTTTTTGTACTAACATTTTCTTCTTTCATCTATCTTCATTCTCTTCCCTATGAATCATTTAACACCTAGATGAAGTGTTACTTTTTCACAGAAGCTTTCTCTGAATCCACTGGCTGGAATTGCTTCCTACACACTCTCATAGCAATCTCTGCTTCATTCTATCTCAGAACCTTTTATACTGATTTATAACTACCTGTTTAACAGTTTGTCACTCCTTCTAAACTGAAAGCTTAGGCAGAGGCAGCCTTTTGCCTTTGTAACTTCATAACCTAGAATGGATTTTGGCACAAAGTCAACATTAGGTAAATGTTTATTGAATGCTGATTGAATTGTTAAAGACTGGCCAGTACTTAATTTGCTTGCCTGAATTTCTAGCTAAATGCTTTTTCACCCTATCATGTTCTCCCAACACACCTTTGTGAAAATGTCAAAAATAGACACTTCCATGAGTCTAAGGTCTTCTGTGACCCCGAGACATGAGGAAGGAGAAGAAAGAGAGGCAGTGAATGTTATACTGCTTGCCCTGCTTCATTCTTGCAGCAGGAAAAAGTTAACATTCATTAGGGAACCTACTATGTGCCAGGTAGTATGTTCCTACACTCTCCATATGTGATCTCATTTTATCCTGACATCTTGAGAAAAAGATGTTATCTCCCCCAACTTATAGGTAAGAAAATGAAAGTTAAAAATCAAGTGATTTGCCAAAGTTCTCATCCAGAAGTGCCTGCCTTCCATACATTTATGGACCACTGAATTTTGGTAAGAATGCCAAGACTACTCATTGAGGAAAGAATAACCTTCAACAAATAGTATGAAGACAAAAACAAACAAACAAACAAAAACCTCAAAATGGATCAACTTTCTAAAAACAAGAGCTAAAAACCATAAACACTTAGAAGAAAACATAGGGGTAATCTTTGTGACTTTGGAAATTAAAAATTTTTGTGCATCAAAGAACATTATGAAGATACTGAAAAGACAACCTATAGAGTGGGAGAAATATTTGCAAATCATACACCTGATAGGGTCCTGTATCCAGAATATATAGAACTCTTCTTATAACTCAACAACAAAAAAACAAACACTCCAATCAAAAAATGGGCAAGAAGCTTAAATAGACACTTCTCCAAAAAGATATACAAGCGGCCACAAAAACATGAAAATATATTCAACATTTTAATTCAATAGGGAACTGCAAGTCAAAACTACAACTTCACACCCACAATCAAATCCCAGCAGATTTTTTCGCAACAGCAACCAAAATAAGCTGATTCTCAAATTTATTTGGAAAGGCAAAGGAACTAGAATGTGCCACAACAATTTTGAGAAAGAGAAAGTTGGAGGACTCACTACTTGATTGTAAAACTCACCATAAAGCTCCCTGACCAGTGTGGCTCAGTTGCTTGGAGCTGAAAGGCATTGGGTTCATTCCCCAGCTTGGATGGGTGTGCCTTCTGGCCCAAGCACTTATGAGAGGCAAACATTGATGTTTCCCTCTTGCCTCAATGTTTCTCTCTCCCTTCCTCTCTCCCTTCCTCCCTCTCTAAAAGCAAAAAAAAAAAAAAAGTTCTTGGGTGAGGATGAAAAATAAAATAAAATAAAATTTCACTGTAAAGCTACAGTAATCAAAACAGTGTGATATTAGTGAAAGGATATAAACATAGACCAATGGAACAGAATTTCCATAATATGTGGAAATCCACATACTGGCCAATGGATTTTATCAAAGTTACATCTATCAGCAAATGGTACTGGAACAGCTGCACATGATATGCAAAAGAAGAGAACTTTGACTTATACTTCACATGCTATATAAAAATTAACTCAAAATGACTCAAATGCAAAGCTATACCTTCTAGGGAAAAAAATAAAAGAACATTTTTGTAACTTTGGGTTAGTTAAGGAGAAATTAGATATGATACCAAAAGGACAATCCAGTAAAAAGTCGTTCAATTCAACTGCATCAAAATTTTAAAAGTTTTGATTTGCAAAAGACGGACTGTTGTCCTGACTGTGGAACTCAGTTGCTTAGGCATCATCCCACAAAGCCAAAGATCACCAGCTTGATTCCCGGTCAGGGCACATGCCTGGGCTGCAGGACCAGTTCCCAGTCAGGGCATGTCTAAGAGGCACCTAGTTGATGTTTCTCCCCCTCACTTTCTTCCTCCTTTCCCCTCTAAGAATCAATAAACATATAAGTACATAAATTTATTTTAAAAGGACACTGAGTGTTAAGAGAATGAACAAAATTGGGAGAAAACACTTGCAAATCATATATCCAACAAGTGACTTGTATTCAGAATATATAAAGAATTTTTACAACTTAACAAAAATAAAACAACCAAAGTTTTTAAGTGGGCAAGAAATTTAAACAGAAACTTTACCAAAAAAAAAAAAAAAAAGATAAAAAACATAAGTGTATGAGCTCTGGTTGGTGCAGCTGAGTAGATTGAGAGCCAACCTGTGAACCGAAAGGAGGACAGTTCAATTTCCAGTCAGGGCACATATGTGGGTTGCAGGCCAGGTCTTCAGTTGGGGACTTGCTAGAGGCAACTGATTGGGTTATCTCTTGTACATCAGTCTCTCAGTCTCTCTCTCTCTCTCTCTCTCTCTCTCTCTCTCTCTCTCTCTCTCCATCCCTTCCTCTCTCAAAATAAATGCAAATATTTTTTTAAGTGCATGAAAAAATGTGCAACAGCATTAGTCATTAGGGAATGCAAATTTAAAGCACATTGAGATACCTATTAGAGTGGTTAAAACTTAAAAATAAGAATACTATCAAATGCTGGCAAGAATGTGGAGCAACTACAACTCTCATGCATAGCTGGTAGAAATGCAAAATGTCACAACCACTTTGGAAAACAGTTTGATATTTTCTCATACAGTTAAACATAATACTTACCATACAACCCATATAAGCCAGCAATCCCATTCCTAGTACTTACCCCAGTGAAATGAATACCTATGTTTATGCAAAAATCTGTGCATAAAGAACTGTATCTGTAATCCTCAAAAATGGGAAGCCAAATGTCCCTCAAGTGTAGAATAGATAAACTGTGGTAAATCCACAGAATGGAATACTATTCAGCAAGAATATTGACTTATTGATATACATAACAACATGGGTGAATCAAATGCATCATGGCAAACAAAAGAAGCCAGGCTCGAAAGACTACACACTGCATAACTCTACTGATGCAATATTCTGGAAAAGACAAAATTATAGAGAACAGGTCCATGGTTGCCAGAAGTTCAGGATTGGAAAAGAGTTGACTACAAAGGAATTGAGGAAGTAGTGGGGAGGAAGCAGCCATGACCAAACTGTTCCACATCTTGATTAAATGCACTTTTCAAAACACAGAGATTGGTACACAGCAGATGTTTGCTAAATGTAGCAAACAAAAGAGTCAAGTTGATTATTTTTAACATTAGAGTATCTTCTGAATGAAGCTTCAGGTTAATCATTCTAGAAATAGAAACTGTTATAGGGCTTGGGGAAACCAAGTTCCATTTAACTTGTTTCCTCTGCCTCTCCTTCCTTTCTCCCTGCTTTATCCTGTGTCTTCTCTTACAGGAATGATACCACCAACCTGGAATCCTAGAGATTTTCCTGGGCCCCTTTCTCTTCCTTCACCTGCACTCAGATTCCTAGGCCTGAGCTCCCTACTATGTATCTTTCTCTAAGCACTCCTCTCTACCTCGATAGCTGTGGCCCTTGTTAGGCCTCATCATTTCTTGTCTGAATCATTGGACCAGCTTCACATCTGGGTTTCCCTGCCTTCAAGTTGGTCCCTCCAGTTGATCCTCCTCTCTACAGCTGCAGTGATCTTTTGAAGTCACTGATCCAACCATACTGCTCTCCTGGCTTAAAGCCTTCTGAGGGCCAGGGGCTCTCAGAAGACTTCAAGCCAGGAGAGCAGTATGGGGCCACTATTATGTTTTATTTGCCACTGTAGCATTGTTACCAAGCATGTCAGTACATGCTCAGTGAAAAGGTGGTTGAATCAGTGAACAACTTAATAAAGTGGAGGAAGGAGTTGTTAAAGGGTGTGTAGGCCCTCAGGAAACTCATTCAGAGAAGTCGGAATGGCAGGAAGAAGCACCAAGGTCTGTATCCCAGAGGAGCCTTCATCGTGATTCAACAATGTTTAGTACCTACCACATCCCAGGCACTGTCCTAGGTGCCAGAGATTCATGGTTCTTCCGTCAGGAGGTGGACAATTAGTATTCATACAAATGCATGCGTACTTACAAATTAAAGGCCCCAAAGGAGAAATGTTCCATGCTATGAGAGGAGGTGAAACAAAAGGAGGGTCAGAGGCTTGATGGAGGATGTGACGATTAAGATCTCAGAGGATAAGAAGTGACAGGTTGTAGAGCTGAAGAAGGGCATTCCAGCAGGTAGAGCAGCACACATCCAAGTCCTGAAATGAGAGGAACTAAGATCCTTTCCAGGAAGCGAAAGTGGGGGTGGAGGGTGGCAAGCCACTGTGCAAGGTGGGAGAAGGCACCCAATGAGACCAGGAAGCCAAAAGGACAGATACAAAATCAATGAAGGACTGTGGGTTGGAGACTGACATGATCAGATCAGTCCTGAAAACACTCTTGCTCTTGTATGAGGAAAAACGGATTGAGAAAGGGGCCTATGTGGATGCTAGAAACACAGGAGAAATCCCAAACGGAGACAGTGAGGATCCTGGACCCTGGAACTGGGGCTGTGGATTTGGGGAGAGATGGCTGCAATAAAGCTTTATTTTGGAAGTAAATCTGACAAGCTTGGGTGATGGGAATGAAGGGGAATGAAGAGAAAAAAGAAAGAAAGAAAAAAAAGCTGGGTTTCTGGAAGAAGAGCAGTTTTCAAGTTTGGAACTTTCCCTGAGTGGCCCAAGGCATTCTGTGTCCTTAATGGTGGTTTCTGGGAGCAAACGTATGTCCCAACTGCCCGATCAGTTATACCCCTCCCTCAGCCTGATTACTGTGCAACTGCTTTTCCATAAAAACGCTGGTTGCTTTTCAGCACATCTCTGTATTTGTGGAAAAACAGAATCAGACAATAGCAAATGCATATCAAATGCTGCCAATGAGATTAAGATTTGACAGTTTGAAAAGTTAGGAGGAACCATAGCAGTTATCCATATCGGAGAAGGGGCCTATTATTTATGGAAGCACAGAGAATCATGGCCTGCAGCAGCTTCTTTGATATAAATTACTGCAGATGGCACAACATATATACATTCAATACAGACAACAGTCCTATGAAGAGGGCAGTATTGTCTCCTATGAGAAGACAGATGAGGAAAACAAGACCCAGACCAGTTAAGTGACTTGCTCAAGGTCTCAGTTTGAATGGACGATTCAGCATTCAGTCAAAGGTCTACTAGACCCAAAATACCATGACCTTTCCATTGGGCCACCACACTTCATTTACAACTACACTGGAACATTCTCCGTCACCTGACTCTCCTTTCTTTTCATCCAGAATGCCTTGAACCTGACCACTCCCACCTGAACCCATCCAAGTCTCCAAAGCTCACCTCAAATGGCCTTTTTTCCATGTAGCCCACTTCTTCTCCCAACCAAACACCAAACAAACAAGGCTCTCTCAAGGTACTTATTTTCTACCTTATTATATACCTATCTGTATTATTGTACTCACAAAAATTTACTGCAGAGCCCATGAAGGCACAGACTTTAATGTGTATGAGATAAACAGTAGTGTGTGTATTTGAACACATGTACTACATTTTTAAACAGGGTAAAAGTTGAGAAAGGAGGCTACAATAAATGTGTATATGGAGTAAGAAATGGTTAATTGCCCTGACTGGTGTGGTTCAGTTGGTTAGGTGCCATTTGGCAAAATAAAGGCCGCCAGTTCAATACTTGGTTTGCATAGGGTGTGGTTAGGTCCTTGCGGGGGGTTCAAGGGAGAGGCAAGCAACTGATGCTTCTCTCTCATGTTGATGTTTCTCTCCCTTTCTTTCCCCCTCCCTTCCCCTATCTCTAATAATAAATAATATCTTTAAAAAAGAAATGGGATAGTTGTTTATTCAATTTTGTATTAAAAATTTTTATTATAAAATATCAAGTTTATCCAGTACATACTAGTATTATATAACTCATGCTTCTTTTCAAGCATATGTTAAAATCATCTATATCTATATGCAGAAAGCATTCTGAAAAATAGAAGAATGGTATTGTACTCAAGAATAAGTTTGAAATGAACCTTTCAATTACAAAAATCAGTTTTAAGATGTTTAAGAGACATCTTCTTACATACACTTTTCTTCAAGACTTTTTGTCTTTTATGAAAACGATACTTACCTTATTATATGACAAATTCAAAGACTCATGCAATGTTATAGCTGGAATGGAACTTAAAAATCATTCAGTCCTGCTCTGGCTGGTGCAGCTCAGTGAAACAAGTGCCAACCTGTGAACCAAAGGGTCACCAATTCGATTCCCAGTCAGGGCACATGCCTGGGTTGTGGTCCAGGTGCCCAGTTAGGAGCATGTGAAAGGCAACAACATATTGATGCTTCTCTCCCTCTGTTTCTCCCTCCCTCCCCCTCTCTCTGAAAATAAATAAAATCTTTTCAAAAATCATTCAGTCCAATTCTTTTATTTTGCAGTTGAGATAGATTTAGTGATGGAATTTTAGTTCAAAGTTATATAGCTAGATAGTGCCAGAGACAAGACTAAAACTCATTTCTTCCAAAATCAAATCCCAAACCCTGGATTAGGCACTACACTGGCAACTAATCTTGATATTGGGTCAGACGCCCAGTAATTATACCCCACCTTTATTTAGGGGTCACACAAACATTTACTAGACTCCCTTGTAGGCAGACATAGCCACAAGTCCACTTCAGCCAATGAGATACAAGGGTAAGTGTGTGAACTTTTGGGATGTCACTTAAGAAGGGAGGGGGTCCACCATTCTCCTTTCTCTTCTTCCTTCGTGTTGCCTGGAATGCAGATATGAAGATTCTAGTTCTGGCAGGTAGGTGGGACTATGAGGATAAGGACCACGCCTTGGGGACAGGAATGTAGAGAGCGTCTATAGACTGAGCCTGGATTCCTGAAATCCTTCCTTGGAATTGCTGGTGGAATGGTTGTGGAGCATGAAAGAAAACAAGCCATTAATGTTGACTCGAAGGTTTCAGCCTGAGCCGTTGGTAGAATAAAAAGCCATTTACTGAGATGGGAGATGAATAGGTCTACAGGGAGGGGGTAAATAAAACGGGTTAGTTACATTTGACTGCACACAACTGAAAAGCTCAAAATAATGGTGACTTCGGTAACATTTATTTTTCACATTAAAAAAAAACCAGAAATAGGTTCTCATCTACTCCTTTTTCGTAACAGACCCAAACCTATCTGTTTCTCATAGCTTCTGCTGCCATCACTCTGCTCCCAGTCACGCTCCTCTTTCGCCTGGTTTATGGCAGTAGCTTCCTCACTACTCTCCCAGCTTCCATTCCTACCTACCCCCTCCTCTCCCAGGCTATTTTCCACAGAAGAGCCAGACTTAATTTTTTAAAAACATAAATGAGCCCAGATGATGTACTACAGAACTGTACATCTTAAACCTATGTAATTTTATTAACCCATGTAACTCCAATAAAGTCAATATTAAAAAAAAAAAGTAAGTGGGCCCATGTTACTACTTTGCTCAGAAATTTCCAATGGTTGTCTCTGACTCAGAATAAGACCAAAGTCCTTACTGTAGCCCACCAGGCCTCATGCAATCCAGTCTGGTCCAATGTCTCTGACCCTCCTATCACTCTCCCCCTCACCCACTGTGCCCAACCACCCTGTCCTCATTGCTATCCCTTGAACTTGTCAGGCACACTTTGGTCTCAGGATCCTTCTGCTTTTGGGAACTCTGCCCCCAGATATCTACTTAGGCTCTTTCTTATCTCACTCAGGCCTCTGACCAAACAGCACTTTATCAGGAAGGCCTTCTCCGCGGACCGTATCTAAAACAGAATCCCACTCTACTATCTACATGTTCTTCGGAGTACTCACCAGCACCGCACATTTGTTTATCTTCATTGTCTATCTCCCCCACTAGCTTTGTTACTCTGAGCTACTCTGTTGTCCCTGTGAGAGCTTGTTAAATATCTGCTGACCACCACCACCACAACAAAAGCCAACTCCACTTACTAAGATCTGAAAGAGTAATATGGTTTTCTGTTCTAATAATAATAATCACAGTTAATAGCAATCATAGAACGTTGAAAAATTGGAAATAAGATTAATAGGCAGCAATACATCAGACCATGTTGTAAGACGGCCTCCAGAACTGTATGTCCTTTTATAGCAGCCCAAAAGATACAAAGCCTTCTCTTGCTGTTCTCACATGACCCCTTCAGTGAGAACAGGGGGGTCAAATTGACCACTCATTATCTGGTGATGAGCACAGCTGTCCTCTCATAACTCTCCAGCTTTTATGGAAAATCCTGATGATTTATTCATGTTTTAAAACATGAATAAATAAAAGCCCACTAAAACAGACTTATCTTTTCATTCACAAATAGTCTATTTCTTTCAAAGTTAGGAGGTTTTTCTGTTGAACTTGTAAAATGAAAAAAGAAATCTTTGTAGTAAACTTTACTCCTAAATAAGTCTTTAGCTCGAGACATTTTTAGAGACAATACATGACTAATATTTGTTTTCATGTGGAGAAGGAGCAAAACCTGACAGAACATCACAGTTCCTACTTTCCAAGAAGGCTGAGAAGTCTAGCTTCTTTAAGAAAATACCAAGCAGACAATGAAATATCAAAAGCAGAAACTAAAGGGAAAAATCCCATTTGCTATAACAACAAGAAAAATAAAGTACCTAGGAATAAACTTAACCAAGGAGATAAAGGACCTATACTCAGAAAACTACAGAACACTGAAGAAAGAAGTTAAGGAAGACACAAATAAATGGAAGTATATACTGTGTTCATGGGCTGGAATAATTAACATCATTAAAATGTCCATAGTACCCAAAGCAATCTATAGAATCAATGCAATCCCAATTAAAATACCAATGACATATTTCACAGATACAGAACAAATGTTTCAAAAATTTACATGGAACCATAAATGACCTCGAATAGCCTCAGTAATTTTGAGAAAGAAAAGCAAAGTAGGAGGGATTACAATAGCTGATATCAAACTACATTTATAAGGCCACTATAATCAAAACAGCCTGGTACTGGCATAAGAGCAGACACATAGATCAATGGAACAGAATAGAAGGCCCAGAAATAAACCTAAGTCTCTATGATCAATTAATATGTGACAAAGGGGCAGGAACATAAAATGGAGTAAAAACACCCTCTTGAATAAATGGTACTAGGGAGATCTGGACAGGTGCATGCAAAAAAAAAAAGAAAGAAAGAAAGAAAGAAACTAGACCACCAACTTACACCATACACCAGAATAAACTCAAGATGGATAAAAGACTTAAATATAAGTCACAATACTGTAAAAATCCTAAAGGAAAACATAGGCAGTAAAATTTCAGATATCCCACACAGCAATAGTTTCCTTGGTACACCTACTAGGGCAAAAGATATAAAAGAAAGAGTAAACAAATGGAACTACATCAAATTAAAAAGCTTCTGCATAGCTCAAGTGAACATTAGCAAAATGAAAAGGGAAACAACCATATAGGAAAATGTATTTGCCAATGACACCTCAGACAAGGGTTTGATCTCCCAAATATATAAAGAACTCATATGACTCAACATCAGGAAGACAAATAATCCAATTTAAAAATGGGCAAAGGACCTAAACAGACATTTCTCCAAGGACATACAGAGGGCCCTAGACATATGAAAGAATGCTCAACATCACTAGTCATCAGAGAGATGCCAATTAAAACTATAATGAAATAACACCTCATACTGATCAGAATGGCCATCATTAACAAATCAACAAATAACAAGTGCTGGCAAGGATACGGAGAAAAGGGAACCCTAGTGTATTGTTGGTGGGAATGTAGACTGGTGCAGCCACTGTGGGAAATGGTATGGAATTTTCTTTAAAAAGCTAAAAATGGAACTGCCTGTTGATCCAGTGATCCCACCGCTGGGATTATACTCCACATCCTGAAACACCAATTTAAAAGAATCTATGCATTCCTATGTTCGTAGCAGCATTATTTCTAACAACCAAGTGCTGGAAACACCCTAAGGGCCTATCAGTAAAGGAGGGGGTCAAAAAATGCGGTATATTTATTTACACAATGGAATACTATGCAGCAGAAAGAAAGAACTCCTACCTTTTGCAACAGCACAGATGGAACCGAAGAGTATTACGCTGAGCAAAGTAAGTCAGGCAGCCAAAAACAAATACCACTATGATCTCACCTATAAATGGAACCTAATGAACAAGACAAACAAACTAGCAAAATAGAACCAGAGACATGGAAATAAGAAACAAACCAATAGCAACAAGAGGGGAGGAGGGAAGAGAATAATGGGGGAAAGAAAGGGAAGGGCTTAGTCAAGGAACAAGTAAGTATAAAGGGCCAATGGACATGGACAACAGGGTGGGGATTGACTGTGGGAGCAGGGGTGACCAGAGCATGGGGAGCCTTGGGTGAAAATTGGGACAACCGTAATTGAACAATAATAAAATAAAAAATAACAGGCTGAAATTTGCAAAGGAAAAACAGCAATCTATTTCTAAGGTTTTGCTTCAAAAATACTCCTCTCACACATTCTTGATGACTGTTGCTTCAAGCTGCTAAACTATTACTTCTTTGGGGAAAGAGGAAAAAGTAGAGCTCCCAGGAAAGTTAAGACCCTGGCTTTGAAGCTATATCTCCCCTGCACCTGAATCCCATCTCCAGTGGCTGTGTCCTTGGGCAAATTAGCCCACTTTACCTGCCTCAGGTTCCTCTTCTGGAAAACTTAGGTAAACTTTACCACAATGCTGGAAGATAAGTGGCTTTAAAAATAATGTGTGTAGAGTTCGGAGCAGATTCCAGCACCCAGTAGGCATTTAATATATAGTAGCTGTTACCACCCCCTATAAGCAATGATCTGCAGAAGCCCACTGAAGCCATCAGCACTTGTAAATGTACTATATAAAAACAATTTATAAAAAAAAAAAAAAAAAAAACCCTGAAGATACCAAAAAAAAAAAAATCTTCCACCAGTACTATGAATAAAGCCTCCCCCAAACAAAAGAGGTGTAGACTGGAGACAATTTTTCCTCTAACAACTTTGAAATAGTGACCTCTGCTGGCCTGTGGAAAACATGAGCATTCCAACCAACGTTTTCAGGATTAAGCAAGGGTTGTCAAGTCAGCCAGGCTTGGTCCCTGTCCCTGGAACAAAAACCAGGTGCTGCATTACAAGGGACAGAAATCGTCACAGGGGTTACCACGATGTAATTGGGATGTTAACAAAATTAAAGCCTGGCCTTTCCATTTGCTCATCTGCCCAGAAGATTCTTTTTTTTTTTCTTTCAAACCCTGTAGTCTCCTATTTTTAAAATGTCATAATTGCATGCAAATGTTACAGCTGAAAAACAACACAAGGGGCATTAAAAATCAATCTTCCATGTAAGCCTCAGATTTTCCAGCATGAAGATCCAAAAGCAGAAGTGGTGACAAATGTGTAGAAAACAGAGTGAAAAAGTCAGAATGCATCATTAAGAATATTAAAACAAAAGGAGGGGAAAAAATCTTTGGGAACACATGTCTAATTCAGCTGGGGTAAACAGCCAACTACAAAGAAGGCTTTTTAAAATGCTGCAAACCTCTTGCAGATATGACCCAGAAATCCAATTAGGAAGCAGTCACGACCCTTTTCTTCAGGCAGAAATAGGATTCATGGAAGAGGCTGCTCAAGAGTCTACTGGCTTAGATGTTTAGACACAAAACACACCCCGCCCTCTTAAAGGTGTGAAATAAAACAGGTTGCAAACTGGTAGCCATTGACCCATGTAGTTTGGTTTGGCACCCACTGTATTATTTTTAATTAGTTTCCAACACTTTAAAAATGGAGAGGTTTCACATCCAAATCTGAATTTCTGCCTTCTTATAAACAAATGGGGAGATCTAGACATACCAGGCAAGCATTGTCCCATAGCAACAATCAGCTGCACCGTCATCCCTTCAGAAGGTCACGCGCACTCTCCAGTTTGCCACGTGCCCTGGGCAGAGGTCAGCCTCACTCATATCACCTGCCTGGCTTTTGTAAACATTGGAGCTCGAGACCCTGAGTTTCTAACAACCATAAGGCACTAAATTTAGTTCAAACAAGTATCAACCGTGTGCAAGGTACTTCAATGGGCACTGGGAATAGAAAGAATTAAACATGATCCCCAAACCTAAAGAACTCATAGATCACCGTTTCCAGTGAGGGCTAGTTATCAAAGTAACACTAAGACATGTGCATTGAGCCCTGGCTGGTGGCTCAGTGGAAAGGCACCAGCCTGCGAACCCAAAGGTCGCTGGTTTGATTCCAAGCCAGGGCACATAACCAGGTTGCAAGCCAGGTCTCCAGCCAGGTCTGTAGCTGGAGGCAGGTGAAAGGCAACCGTATGTTGATGTCTCTCCCTCTGCCTCTACCCCTTCCCCTCTCTCTAAAAATAATAAAAAATAAAATCTTAAAAAAAAAAAAAAAAAGGCATGCACATTGCAAAGGTATAGAAGTGGTAAAGACTAGTGATTAAATTCACTTTCTGTCTTCTTGTGATAATATTCAGCTCACTGATTTTCAGTGTTTTCTCTTTTCTAATCTATGCATTTAAGTGCATACATTTTCCTCTAAGCTTGGCATTGGCTATATCTCACAAATTCCTACATGTATGTTTTTATTATCACTCTTTTAAAATATTCTTTCTAATCCCCGCCTATGTGATTCCTTCAATTTGTGGGCAATCTTAAATGTATTTCTTAATTGCCAAACATATGGAATGTTCTAATTATCATTTTTAACTGACTTTTCCCTTAATTGCCTTACAAACATAATTCTAAATGATTTTAATCCTTTAAAATTTGTTGAGACTTGTCCTGTGGACCAAGACATGGCCAGATTTGTAAATGTGCAAGGAGAGCTTGAAGAGAACACATGTTCTTCAGTTGTTAGGGGCAGTGATCCAAGGTGTCCATTTAGGTCGTTTGCTCATCCTGTCATTCAAATGATCCTCTATATATAACCTTCCTGATTACTTGTTCTGTCTGTTTACTGCCTGTAAAATATCGTTGTCATTGTGGATTTGTCCATTTCTCCTTATAATGGTTCTGTCCAGTTTTGCTTCATGTTATCCTATTAAAATGTAACATTCATAAAGTACATAAATCTTACATATCAGTTCATTGCATTTTTATATATGTTTACTTACATAATCCGAATCAAGGTATAGAATATTTCCAGCCCCTCAGGCTTCCTCATGTCTTTCTAAGTCAAAATGTTACCCTTCTTTCCACTACTATCATTCTGACAAGGGTGATAACCTGTTCCTGAAAAGCGTGTAAATGCAATCATTCGGTATATACACCTATCATGTCTGGCTTCTTTTGCTTAATTCTATGTCTATGATCTTCATTCATATTTTTACACAGAGTAGTTCATTCTTTGAATTGCTATTTAAAATTACATGGTAAAAGTACAGTACAATTTATTTATCCATGCTATTGATGGACATTTGAATTGTCTCCAATTTGGGTGCTATTGTGAAAAATCTTGCTGTAAGTATCCTTGTTAACATGACTTTTGGTGTGTGAATGAACCCACTTCTCTTGGGCATAGACCAATTAGTGAAGTTGGATAGATTCTAAGATAGGCATATCTAGCTTTAGTATTGTCCATTTGCTCACTCCTTCCAACAATTAGGAGTTTTAGTTGTTCTATATTCTCAACACCTGTCATTGTCAGTCTTAATTTTAGCCCTTCTGTGTGTAGTGGTATCTCAGTATACATTAATTTTTCCCTATTAATGGTGCTGAATACTTACTCTTATTTTTGAAGTGTCTGTTCATCTCTTGCCATGCTGTTTTAATGCACTTTGGTATTATATTGGGTGCATTATCATTTAGAACTGTCTCATGAATTATATCTTTTGCTATTTTGAGGTATCCCTTTATCTCTAGTAAGGCTTTTTGCCTTAAACTATACTTTTTCAAAAATTAGCCTTGGCTGGTGACACATTGGATAAGGTGCCAGCTAGCAAACCCAAGGGTCGCTGGTTCAATTCCCAGCTAGGGCACATAACCAGGTTGCAAGCCAGGTCTCCAGCCAGGTCTGTAGCTGGAGGCAGGTGAAAGGCAACCATACATTGATGTCTCTCTCCCTTTCTGCCTCTTTCCCCTCCCCTCTCTCTAAAAATAATAAAATCTTTTCCTTTTTAATATGCCAGCTTTTAGTGTTTGCTTATTTTTCCTATCCTTTAATTTTCAATATATACTTATGTTTTAGATGTGACTCTTATTAACAGCAGTTAGCTTTCTTTTACTTGGCTTCATGAACTTTGCTTTTATCAGAACGTGTGGTTCATTTATATTTAATGTAATTACTGACATATTTGAGGTTAAACCTACATCTTAACTATGTGCACTTTACTTGTCCTATTCTTTTCCTTCCTTTTATTTTTTGTTATTCCATATTTTTTGTTCTTCCCCTATCTTAGCTTGTAACTTTTACTATTCTTTTAGCAGTTATCTTTAAGTTATAATACACATATTTAATATACCAAAGTCTACAATTGGCACAATGTAAAGACCTTAAGATATTTTAACTCCTAAACACCCTAACTTACATGTCACCGTAACTGTGTACTTTAATTCTCTGTATAGTTAAAACCTCATTAGACATTGCTTCGTAAGTCATACTTACCTTGTTATTAATTTCTTCCTTCTTCTCTATCCTTCCTTCTCCCCAAGAAAAACACTGCTTTAATTTACAAATTTCCTTTGGTTGCTCTGTTGATGGAATCTCTCAGCTTTTGCTTGAAAATGTTATTTCCCTGCCATTTCTGTAGATTGATGCTGGGTAAGGAATTCTAGATCAGTACATTTCTTTTAGCCCTTTGAAATTGCCATTCCATTGTCTTCAATAGTTTTTGTTGAGAAATTAGCTTTCTAGTTGTTGCTAATTTTAAAATGGTCTTTCTTCTCCTCTGGCTACTTTTACAATTTTATCTTTAGTTTTCAGCACTTTTACTACGATGTGTATGCCAGCATTCATTTACATTTATCTGTTTAGGATACATAGAGCTTTTGCAATCTGTGGCTTGACGTCTCATCAATTTTAGTTATTTGGTATTAAATCTTCAGAATTGCTTTTGACCTTCACATCTCTATCTCCTTCCAAGATTCCAACTAATTATACTTATAAATTTTCTCTTATTTCATGCTTCCTTCTGCAATTTAGTACTTTTTACTTTCTATGCTTTATTCTGGGTAATTTCTTCTGATCTACCTTCCAAGTCACTTTTCTAGCTATGTCTAATCTTCAGTAAACCTATCCACCAATTCTTAATTTTCGTTACTTCATTTTTGTCTGGGAATTTCTCTGCAGTTTTTTCAAATTATTTATGAGGCCTGTCCAGAAAGTATTCAGCCATGTAATATGAAAAATAAAGGCATTTATTGAAGATACACATTGTATGCAAGATGACACCTTAGTCCCCTTTCAAGCACATAC
Organism: Noctilio leporinus; assembly: GCA_004026585.1. Classification (NCBI taxonomy): domain Eukaryota; kingdom Metazoa; phylum Chordata; class Mammalia; order Chiroptera; family Noctilionidae; genus Noctilio; species Noctilio leporinus. The sequence continues at coordinate 72,226 of PVIW01004726.1, read as the reverse complement.
CCTGGGACCTCACACAGATCTCCCAATCACCATCAGCTGCCCTGTTGCATTTTCCTGAATCTTATCAATGGTCTGAAATCTCTTCCCTTTCAAAGGTGATTTTAGTTTTGGGAAGAACCAAATCGCAGGGTGCCAAATCTGGGCTGTAGCGGGGCTGAGTGTCACCTAGATGACTTGATGTTTCACCAAAAAAACTCTACATGAGACATGAGGCATAAACGGGCTCATTCTCATGCTGAAGCTGCCAATCACCAGCTGCCCATACCTGCGGCCTTCTGAATCATCTGAATAGTTTCCATGGAAGAATGTTCAAGCTTATTACAAAATCTGATGCAGATTCGTTGTTATACTTGCTCATTTTGAATGCAAGGGTCACAGTGCACATGCTCACTCAATGCTGTCTGCCTCCACTGACAAGTGCAGCAAAGTCATCATTGTTCACAAATGCACATTCCAGTCCAGTCTCCTTGGCTGCCAGGTTACATCGATGTCTCGCAAATGGTTCTCATTATATTAACAATGGTTGGACTTTTTCTGGACAGACCTTGTATATATGGTTTACGCACACACATATATGTGTGTGTATATATATATATAGAGAGAGAGAGAGAGAGAGAATTCATATGTGTAGTTTATACATGTGTGACATGTGTGTTGTTTCTGGTTCTCTAATAAATTAGAATTTCATTTTTTATGTTATTGAACATAGTAACTCTAATCATTTTTAAGTCTATTTGATAATTCTAATATATGGAATCTCTATGGGTCTCTTCTGTTGTCTGCTGCTTTTGTTTTTCTCTTGTGCCTCTTCCTGTGCTTATTTTTAATTGTGTGTAGACAATGTATTTGAAAATTTATTTGTAGAAATAATTGGGGCCCAGGGTATTATTTTCCTCCAGAGAGGATATATGGTATCTTCTTTCAGGACCTAGGATCATTGGCAAAGAAAGATTACTGCAATTCAACTTAATGAGGATCCTAACTCAACTACATACAGTTCATGCAGTCTACTTCCTCCTCAACTTTCCTTCTAGGGTGCAGTCCTCTGGGGTTTCAAATCCAAGCCAGAGGATTTACAAGTCCCTCTTTGCAAGGCCTGAACCCCAAATTCTGTCCCCTATCTTGGAAGGCTCTGAGAACTGCCCCTACCCTTCACTTTCTCCTGATCAACCAATGTTCTTAGAAGCCATGTTGGCACTGCATGACCTTGTTTCTGAAGCCTAATTAGATCCTTGGATACTTGATCCATTTGGGCTAATTTCTTTCTATCAAGAATTTGGTTGGCATTCAGAAACAGTTGGTCAGTCTCTATTATAAACTCAGGAGTTAAAGAGCAGATAGAGGTAGAAAGCCAGTAGAAAGGGAAAGAGAACTAAACCACTGATGCACAAAGAGGCAGAGAAGAACCATTTAGATATCCTGAAAGTTTCACAGGTTCTTCATGGGTCCAGAGGCAAACCTAAACTTGTGTCCACCATGACTTTCCTGTACCCTTAGGGTCAACTACCCTTTTTATGCTCAACTAAGTTGAGGTGGGGACTATGTCCTTGCAACTAAGATTCATAATATAATTAGGGACTATTCATTCAAGTTGCAAAACACTGTTTTTAAATGTTGAAAAAGGATACATCAATCAATAGTAAATACATCTACAAAAGACTTCCAAAGTAAAGGTCTGTGATTCAGAGGTCACCTTCCAATGTTTCTCTGTCAGAGGTATCCCATCAGCCTTCTGGAACTACTTTACCATCACCATCATTTGCAGGGCACACTCCATGGTGTCTGATAAGATATGTGTGTGCAAAGAGAACATGAACACTAGAGGGCAAGGCAGAGCCACACAGTTCCTACGAAACAGTGCAAATGACAAAGTGGGTTAGCACAAGGACATTGAAGAAGATGCATTTAGTGCAAGCTAGGGACAGAACAGATGCTCCATTAACAATAAGACAGTAATAGCAAGACATCAATTTTATAAATAAGTAGAAAAAAGGTCTGCGCAAAGAAGAGTTGCCTCCACTTACCTGACCCATACGAAGTGGTAAGCTCTCTAAGGGCAACATCTGTGACTTTGTACCATGACAGCCTATCATGAAGCCTGGTATACAGCAGGCAGTAAGTGAACGCTGAATGAGTAAATGTAAGAATTAACAGCATTCTACAAAAGCAAGCCTACAATACCTTGTCTTAAATTCCTAAGGCCAGACCCCTGGGGTCTGGAAAGCACCTCATAATCAAACGTACCATTGGCAATGTAAGCATAGTCATACTATATAGAATAAATTAAATCTACAGTCTCACATAAATTAAGGTCAGATTTAGCTGCCAAATACATGCTGATATACTGAGAAAATGTAAATGGAATCCTGGAAAGAGGTGGAGCTCATCCTACAGAGGACACAGATTTGTAATCAGTTACTTTACAACTCCATGTGATGTGGCCCAAAAAAGAAGGAATGGCAGAGCACTGAAAAAAAAAAAAAAAAAAAAACTCTCTGGGAACATGCAGGAAGGCTAATAAACTCATTCGGAAGAATGAGAAGCTTGCCAAGACAGAGAACAACACAAGCACCTAATGGTGTGAAAGGGAAGCTCATGTCCTATCGCCTGCTGCAATTTCAAGATAAGCAGATAAACACCTGAATATAGCATTTCTGCCTTAGAGAATCTAATCATATTCTTTAAGATTTCCAATAAATAAAGCAGATGGAAAAACTGTACCTTATAGTAAATGACAGCTCATGCGCTTTGACACTCATCTGGGAGTACACCACACAGAAGAGAATTCACTAGAGCAGTGGTTACTAAAGTACGCTCTTCTGACTAGCAGCATTACCTGGACACCTGTTAGAAATACAGGTTCTTGGGCCCCACCCTATATTTACACAATCAGGAACTCTGGAGGTGGGACCCAGTGGTTTAACAAGCTTTCCAAGAGATTCTGATGCATGCTAAATTTGAACTTCTGACCTATAATAAACTCTTCTCACAGTGTGATTCTGGTCAGCAGTCTGCTTAATAGCTGGACTGTTAACTGACAAATTAAAGCCACCTTTGTTATAAGCTATTTGGTTTTAAAGAAAGATGACTGGCTTGGGAGAGCAAAAGAGATTTGCGGGCCTTAGTATAGTACTTCAACTACCTTGAGGTGAAAGTTCAGACTAAGTGAAGATGACAGACATAACTGTTAACCTGAGGGAATATGATCCATTTTGAAACACTATTCTGGCAGAGAAAGAAACTTCTACTAAAAGATGGCTTTCAGCACCTGCCTCTTTTGTTTAGTTTTGAAAGAAAGGAGCTAAGATAATTTTAAAAAGAGCCTTTTAAAATTCAGGTTCCATAGTTTCCATCAAATATTGATCACCCACCAAATTAGTCTAGTTAAGAGCAAAATCTGATTCCTCAAGAAGTTAAACCTTTTCAGATTTTATGAGCATTGACAGTAAAGAAGGAATTGAAATGGCTAGGGAAACATACCAGAAATTAACTGATCTTGTACATACACATTTCAATTAAGTCATTTTTTTAATGTCAATTTATTTTTCTACCCAATTCAGTGTCAGTAATATACAAAAAAACAAATAGATTTCCACATTTACAGGAAGACATACAAAGCAATTACCAAGGAACAAATCCAGCAATGTAACAAACTATAGCTTATCCATGTCCACTGAACTGTATACCATGTTTATCCTAGGAGTTTTGAGGTTCTCCAAGAAAGAAGTTATATGGATTTACACCTTCCATAAGGGTCAAACAAACATTACAAGAACTGACAGAATCATATTTGATACTGAGAAGACCTTTTAAAGAACACCCTAACTTTCAGACCAATGTTACAGCACTGGTGAGCTCATTGGCAAGATACAACTTCTTCAAAAGAAATGCTTCTCTTCTCTTGGCTTCCTAGGATCCTCCTCCTTAGTACACAGCAGAAGGAGCTCTTTTTAACAGCAGGTGATTGAGCCAGGCACTGCCCGAACAGACGGTGTGAAGATTATCAATATACAATGGAGGAAAGGAACTGACTTTCTTCCCAGCTAAATACAATCCAGAAATGGGAAGACAGTTTCCAAATCCCACCAAGCAGACTTTATGGTACCCACATTTTGTACAAAGCACATTCTGTGGAGAGAAAACAGGAATGAACACCTCAAAAATTTTGACACAGCTCATCAAACATACCTTTACCCACAGTTATAGCTAGAGGTTTTATCTAAGAGTTTAAAGGAATCATACCATCATCATCAGTCTCAGGAAGAAAATGAGTTAACTACCATAATTCTTTATGGCAGGAAGAACTTAAAAGAGTCCTTTTCTCCCAATATGCTTCAGCTAGTGTAAGCACAGAGAATGGAGTGGAAAAAGCTCAATAGCTTTAAAACACGAAACTCAACTGTTCTGTCAACCTAGTCACAATTTTCTGGCCATCTGTAAGTAACTACCACATTCAAAAGTCACCTTTCACATTAACAAAAAACAAACAAACAAACAAAAAAGCCAACTTCATTTGTGGGAGGGAAGAGAGCAATGGCAATAGCCTGAATCCTCCAAATGCTTGACAACTGGGAAGCTGTCTCATAAAAACACTTTTAAAGGTTAGCAAGATTCACTTATAATTTGGCATGAGCTGGCTGAAGGGACAACAGAAGGAATAAAGATATAATACATCAAGTAATCAGACAAACTGTAGACAAATATACCACATGAAAGGTTCATATGCAATTGTGCTGACTGAAGGAAAACATTGGGGACACTAGAGGGGAAAGATAATAGGAAAAAAATTAGAAGGAAACATTCGGTCCAAAGCTAGTCCAGTGAATATCTACTAGTAGAATTTCCAACCTTTCATCTCCAAAGAAGCTGAGCAAATAAATTATAAAATTACCTTGCTCACTCTGGGGACATACAACATGCTACCAACTAATCCCTCTGATGTCTTGGTTTCACTTGCTAGTTGGGGACCAAGTGGTTTCTGGCTATAAAGATTTTCCTAATAGATTTTAATTAGCCACTTACAGCTAAGACTCCCCCTGTGAGCCAAAAAAGCTTCACAAAATAATTTCATCTAATGAAGATGAAGGGTGGGAAAAAAGGGCAAGTTTCCTGGTTTTTCTTGCAAAACCTTTTCTCTCACTTGAAAAACTCTACAATTACTTAATGTTTTGTTCCAGAAAAAGAAAGTAAAACTAGTTGGGAAAACAGTCATACACTCATTGTTTACTAGCCTGACACAAAATAAGTTTATAAATGTCAGTCAATTGTCTTTCAAAACCCAAGTGTGAATGTTTAATCTCGTAACTTACTAATTGAATTTTTCCACATTTCTTTATATGAAGTTAGCATCTATAAATTGAGACTTTTTGGGGGGGACAATCATGCAGATTTAATTTGTCTCTGGAAACAAAAACACAACCTAACATATTAACAAAATATGTCATTTAGACAATATTTTTTCTGTGGACTTTTCTCCAGTGTTACCATTTTTATCCTTTAGAAAACAGAAACAACTCAAACATTTTAAGTACTTTGAATTTACAGAGTTAAACTGCAACAATTAGGAAGACTGGAGCAAGTCAATCTACTCCACCTTCTAAACTGGCTCTACTCTCAAAAGTAAATTCTAAAAATTTTCTAATTATTATTATTAAGCTATATAAGCTAGAGACACTTGTACTGTCATAGATGCATCTGTGAAACTGAATAAAGATTTTATTATACCACACACACAACAAGGAACTGGTACAGAAAAGGCCGTTTTTGGTTATTCTGTTGAGAATTTCTTTCCATGATTTCTCCCATTAAAGTATAGTTTTCAAAGCAACCACCACGACAAAGGAAGCATCTAATTAGTCCATTTTCTTCTGATCCAAGAATGCTGAACATTTACTGTCCCATCTGTAGTTGTATCAGCAGTGTAATGAACACAGTTTATATTACTTAACTATTCTTTGAACTCCAAGAACTGTTGAAGTCTTTTCTGATGTTCTGCAGATGCTCGCACAGCACTAAATGAAACATAAATTCAAAGCATAAGCTTTATTTTACATTAAGCATATTAAGTGAACCACAGAGCACAGAGTCAATATTTTTCAAAACAATTAAAAACGAAGAGAAATCTTCATTTATTTAGTACTTCTGAAAAAACTGGATGAAAACTCTCCTTAATCTAATGAGGAGGAGGGCTTGCATTCAGTAATGGCATGCTTCCACCTTCTAAAAGACTAAAGCAAATTAAGACTGACAAGTAAAGGCATCGATTTTTAACCTGCTCCACTGTGGAACCTGCTGTGCAGAGTTCCAGGCCTTACAGATTTTCTGGATTTTATTATTTTATTTAAACCAGATTCCAACATTATCTTTGAGTTGCAGAGTATTTGAATTGCCTTTAATATAAAATCCTTTAAACTAAAATGTTTGGTTAAAACATAATAGACTCCACTAATCGTTTTCAAAGGTAACAGCTTGGTGGTTTAGATTTACTTTTCCCTTTGAAAATAAATCATGTCTTGGATGGGGAAACTGAATGCTCTCCCAAACCTCAGCTCCACAAAAATACATTATCTTGACAAAGTTAGGGCAAATATATTATTAAAACTAGTATAAGACTTCCTTTTAAACTTCTAGGCAAATAGTAACAACAACAACAACAACAACAACAATAATAATAATAGATTTGGTTTTCTAGTTGTTTGTTGAATAGTAATACATCATTACTGAGTGATAAAATCCTAGTAACTGAAAGTCACCACTTTTCAAAGTGCCAAAGGATCTTACTAGAACAATTTTACTACAAATCATTCTTGAAGTCCTCATACAACTCTGCTTTCTTAAACCACGTAGCTGCCTCAAATTGAACCATTTCCCATCTTGACTGTGCAGGTTCCCACTGAGGTGCTAGTGAACCTGTTATCTCCAACTAAATGGTGCTGAACTCTCTCAAACACCAAATCTGCAGCTTTTTTCATGAATCTCCTCTCTGCTAGCAGGCACTGTACTCTCACTACTGTTAGTATTCCCAACTATAATATCTGTCTCTTCCCCTCAAATTTCAACATTATAGGCTAGAAAGTCAGTAAATCAAATGTACTTAATTTAAATCTGGTTCTCAGAGGTAGAGCTTTGGATAATGAATAAATTAGGTATTATACTATAATAACAGTTATTTTCCAAACAACATACGATGTTCAATGAGGGCTTTGAACAATAAGTACAATACCATTTTAACTCCATTAACAACAAATGGAGCAAGGTAAGATGAATACCCTACCTGCTGGTTAAGAGTACAGACACTAGATAGTACCCTCAGGCCAGAAAGTTCTGAGTCTGGGGGAAGGGGACAGAGGGGAGGAAAAAGGGTATGGATGTAATACAATAATAAAATTAAATTAAAAAAAAAAAAGGTTCTGAGTCTGAATTCTGGCTCTGCAATGTACTACCGGCAACTTATTTAAATCATTTAGGAAACTTGCCCACAACCAACGATAGTCAATGATGTAATCAGATATACATCTAAAGTTTTAACTCTAAATCTAACATTATTTTCATCCTGGCCGTTGTGGTTCAGTTGGTTGGAGCACTGTCCTATAAACTGAAAGGCCACAGGTTCAACTCCCAGTCAGGGCACATGCCTTGGTTGTGGATTCAGTCTTTTCCTGGTCTGCGCAAACACAAGAGGCAAACCAAGTGATGTTTCTTTCCCTCCCTTCACCTCTCTCTAAAATCAATAAGCATGTCCTCAGATAAGAATTTAAAAAAAGAATCCAACATTTTTTCCACTATACCATTCTGTCCTATATTTGTACAAAATAGCCTCTAACAACTCATCAATTTTAATGCACACATAAAATTTGGCTCTTCTCAGAGAAAAGCTAAGGTAGAGTTTTCCTTCTCATAATTTCTTATCAGTCGTCTATCTCCATCCCTATCTTTCCTAAGAAATCTCTATTTCCTGCTCTCCTCCCTATTTTTTTCACTGTCATCAATATAGACAGGAATATTATCATATCTCTTTTGTTCTCTAAATTCATTGGGTGTTTTCTGAGAGTATTTAGCAGGGAAGTTTACATCTCAGAGGCATCTAGAGGTGACCCAGCTAAGAACGTAAAATTTTAAAAGAAAGAAAGACCTGATTTCAGGTTCATGTTCTAACAGTCATTGGAATGTGCTATTAGGCAAGTTCTTAATCTCTTTGAGCCTCAATTTCTATTTCTGTACAATTATAATAATCTGTACACCTCATAGGCCCTTTGAGAAGAGTAAAAAGAAATATACATATATATTAAGTGCAAAGTTTTTGCCTAAGACAGAACTATTCAACAAAATATTCTGCAATGATAAAAACGCTTTGTATCAAAGCTGTCCAACACAGTAGCCACTAGCCATATATAGTTAATGAGGACTTGAAATGAGGCCAGTATGATAAAAAACTAGATTTTACACTTAACTCTATTTAATTTACACAGCCATATATAGCTATCATTGGACAGCATAGATGGAGGGAGGCACTCGACAATCTTGTTTCTTTCTAAACAAGTGAATAAACCTCTGAAAAAGAATTATCTATAGCTCTTCTGTATTCTCACTCAGAACCAAAGTGTTCTGTAATACTTGCTACAGATACTGCCTAGTTTTATAGAAGTAAAATATACTAATTTCTAAAAACAGGTGTATGAGGAAGTTCTCAACTATTAACTGATTGCATATAGAAAAAGCAGAGTCTCCTCTCATCTTCTAAAGTTCATTTATAATTATGATAAAATACAATTTAGTTAATAACTCAGTATTCTTTACCTTGCTTAGCTAAATTATTTCATGAGAAGAAAGCAGTAAACATCAATGAAACTAAATATAAACAAGTCTGGCATTTGTGGTTTTCCCTCTGACTCCATGTCTGAAGGTGTCATGATCTGTCACTTTTTCCAGCATGATTCACAAAGCACTGAGGACTCATTTATGGAAGATTCTGCTCACCCCAAGTCTTAGTGTGCTGACCAAGATGAAATAACACAATTATTTTCCTGCCTTTTTTCTCCCTTAAGGGTGTTTCAGTAGTTTTTTAAATGAGATATGTAATTACATTTGCTGCTTTTATAATTTTCTCTCCTTTGTCCACTTGAAAGAAGCCCCTGAAGCTTATAGAATAGGCCAAATTTTAAAATACAAAGTCTCAATCCAAGCTGTTAACTCCCAGTAGGAATCATGAAGGTCCCAAAAGAACACTCTCAACATGTGAGCCTTTATAATTTTCATACCTATTTCTCAGGACAACCCCTGAAAATGGATTATCATCAAGTATCAAAAAAGGCAAACTTACTTCAAATGTTCACCAAATGTAGTAGTTATTCGATAGATGGCAGTTTTTAGTGATGCCCTAAATGCAAATCTTAATGTTTTATAAGAAGTGTCCACAAGGGTCCCTGAAATCCGAGGTGGTTTACTGGAAGCATGCGGAAGCTTGAAGTACTTGTCAACCGCCTAGATCAAAGAAAGAAAACACGTTACAGAAAACTACGACAAAGGCCAACTTAGTCCAAAGGCTTAAGGAGATTTTATTTCAGATAGATGACAGAGAGGCAGACAGATGGACACATACATACTATAAAATATTTACAGTATTTTGGATTACAAACTATTTGAAAAACAATGCAGTAGAGGTTCAGCCACTTCAGCAATTACCTGATAAAAGTCCTTTCCTCTTAAAAACAAAACAAAACAAAACAAAAACTGTACTTCACAACACCCTTGAAAAGGAAGACATTTCCTCTAAGAAAAGCAAAGCTGGGAAGTGAAGAACAGATAATCTACTCATGCTTAACAGTTATGAGTCCTTTATGAAAAACCTCAGCAAAAACAAGGCCAAAACTTTATACTTAAACAAAAGTCATTTATTTAACTATCTATCTTCCTTTTCAATTCTAGATTATAAAGCTTCTATAAGCAAGAATAAGTTTGGAGGTAAGAATTCAAAAGTGAAACCAATTTTATTTATAGTTGATAGAACTGAGATTTAAGTATATCTTTAAAGGTCAAAGGTAAATAATATCATTTTTACATATAACTACATTAAGAGGTGAAAGAAGTGAAGATACAGAAGTTTAAGTGTACTAATCTATTACAGCAAGATAATGTTTAAAGGGACAAGAAATAATAGTATAAGTCTATTATTCATAATAATGGATATAACCACCAAAAGAAATCAAGTTATAATTTCAACAATGCTTTTACGTCATCTAGGTGATATTATTTATTTTAGCACCCTACTTTTGTTTCAAGGGTGTAACATCCTCTCTTTATTTCTGAGGATTTTGATGTGTTTTTTTTTAATGTGTTTTTTTTCCCTTGTTATAGCTTCTTCCACATCATGCTCCCCTGCCTTTTTCCATCTTTTGGTCTTTATTTCCTGCATTAGAGACCTTCATCAGAAATCTAGTGGCCCTTTTTTGTCCCTGCCAGGTGGTTCAGAGTGCTACCCCACCCACCGACAGTCCCTAACCTTTTTTGGCATCCTGGGACAGTCTTGTGAAAGATGGGAGGGGGTGGAGAGTGCAGAGCTTAGGTGAGCTTCATTCCCCAGCTGTAGAATGGGTGGAGGCAAGCTTTGCTTGCGGCCCAGTTGGTTTCTAACAGAGTGCAGACCAGTACTGGTTCAGGGCCTGGGGCTGGGGACCCCTACCAAACACCCAAAGGCTGTGGGCTGAATTCCTGGTCAGGGCACATATTTAGATAGTGAGCTCAATCCCTGGTCAGGGCATATATAGGAAGTAACTGATGGATGTTTCTCTCTCACATTGATGTTAGCCTCTCTCTCTCTCCACCCCCTTCCTCTGTCTAAAACCAGAGAGTGGAGGAAGAAGAAGGGAAGGAAGGAAGAGGGGGCCCGGAAAAAAGGAAAGAGGGAGGGAAGGAGGGAGGGAGGGAGGAAGGGAGGAAGGAAGGAAGAAAGGAAGGAAGGAAAGAAGGAAGGAAAGAAGGAAGGAATGCAGCTACCCTTGGCTGATGACTGAGTGGAACTTCCTAAAGATCTGACCAATAGTTCTGAGTACGGTTAGATTATCAACAGCCTTCACAATAGGTGATCTGTGTAGACTTTTGCAGGGTAAACACCTGACTCAGTAACTTTAGGTCTTTCTTCTTGGATTGCTCAGAGTTCCCAGAGAGGAATTTTCGAGCACCCCTGTCCCTAGTGCTCAGGTAGCTACTGAGCTTTTAGTACAACACCCACAACTGTGTTTGGACTCTCCCAGTCCAGAGACTCAGTGTTCTAACCCCTCTAACGGATAAACTTCAATTACTAAGCGAGTGAGAGGGCAGCACCAGCAACAAAGAAGCTAGGGATCTAACTGGTTTTGAAACAGCTCTACCTAAACCTCTTTATTTTGGTCCTTGTGTCTTCATCCTTGATTCCAGAGGTAGTTGGTGCTGGCCCCACTAAACTTCAGGTCTGCCTCTGAGCCATTTATCTCAACCATCTGCTTTCCAGCTCTGAAAATTTTGTTGCTGTTGTCTCTTCTTCTGTTTATGGATTTATGTCTTTTTAAAAGTTCTTTTACTATAGTTTAGCAGAGTTTGGGGGACAGAACAAATTTGATGTGTGTTCAGTCTGCCATAATAACTTCAAGTCTCATCATTTATTCTTTCAACAGTAATTTATAAGATATGGGAGGTGGTATTCAATGACATATTTAAACAACATTAAATAGCACTGAATCACAAGGAAAAACTTCCTTTTCAATTTTTTTGCAAACCTTCTGATGAACTCTCACTATACCAAATATAGTTATCATCATTTCCCACCTTGGTCCAATGGACCCATTTTACAGTTTAAAGTTATTTTATAAACAATTTACGTAGAATGACAGAATAATTTAAAATAATTTTATAAAAACTTAAATAAGAATATAAATGTACTTTCCAGGTTTTAAAGATACACACATCTGAAAAGAGCAATGTACTTTGAATGCAACTCATCAGCCATCATTCATAAACCTAGAACATACCCATTTTGTAATATTGATTTCAAATTGAAAGTATATCTTCAACAGGTTCTGGCTCATCATTATTTCTGGTTTTTTCTTGCATTTGCACCATCAAAATGTAGTATTTTTTAAAACTTTTGACAGCTTGTAATTTTGTTGAAGAGAATTCAACCATTTTCTTTGCAGCACAAGTGCACTTTAACTGCCCTTCCATTGTAAATGACAGTTTGTCTAAATAGAGTAATCTTGGTTGTAGGTCCTTGCTTTTCATCACTTTGAGTACTTCTTGCTAGTCCCTTCTTGCCTGGAAAGTTTCTTTTGAGAAATCGGCTGACAGTCTTATAGGTAGGTACCCACTGTAAGTAACTTTTTTTTCTCATGCTGCTTTTAAGATTCTTTCTTTATCTTTAACCTTTCACATTTTAATGCGTCCGTGGTCCTCTTTGGGTCTAGCCTGTTTAGGACTCTGTGCTTCCTGGACTTATGTCTATTTCCTTCACCAAATTTGGGAAGTTTTCCTTCATTATTTTTTCACACAAGTTTTCAATTTCTTGTGCTTCCTCTTCTCCTTCTGACACTCCTATGATATGGATGTTGAAACATTTACAGTTGTCCCAGAGGTTCCTAAGCCTCTCATTTTTTCAATTCTTGTTTCCTCATTCTGTACTGGCTGATTATTTCTTCCTTATGTTCCATATCACTGATTTGAAACCTGGTTTCCTTCCCTTCGCCATGGGTTTCATATGGATTTTCCTTCATTTTACTTAGCATAGCCTTCACTTTTTCTCTTCTGCGTTTGCTGTACTTAAGCATATCTGCCAAGCCTGTGAGCATCCAATTACCAGCATTTTAAACTCTGCATCTATTAGGTTGGCTATCTCTCCATTGCTTAGTTCTCCCATTGGCACCTTGATCTGCTTCCTCTTTTTGGGCCATACTTCTCTGTCTCCTCATCTTGACAGCTTTCTGTGTTTGCCTCTGTCTTGAGTAGAGCTGTCACACCTTTTACATTATAAGGGTTAGAGCCTTAGGTTTTCATCAATGCAGGATTTCACCATATTATGGCACTGTATGTGGGAGAGAGGTCTTAAGTGGAAACAATGTCACTTGTCTGTTGAGACCAGCAGTTTCTCTGTCCACCTCAACCTCCACTGATTTTTACACTCAGAAGCAATGTGGCTCTACTTTTCCAAGGCTATGCAGTCTGCTCTGGAGCCAAGATCACTTACCAGGTTAAACATATGACTGCACTTTTCGCTATGGCCTCAGCCCCTGTGCCTCAGCCACAGCTGCCAGCTCTGCTTTTCCTGGCGCTGGAACCATGGGCTGCACGTTCTGGTCTAGGACCAGGATTGCTACCAAGTTTAAATGTATGACTGTGCTTTTTGCCGAGGCCTCAGCTCCAGCACTGCCTCTCTCCTCCCTGGATCCACCCTTCCTACCTGTCTGGCTGAGTATTTCTTTATTCCTTCATTTATTGTACTTCCAGGTAGTTCCAGGTTTTCTGAAAGGTCTATGTTGTTTTTATTTAGTTTGAAGGTAGATATAAATTCCTTTAGTTGTGAGGGGGACACAGCATGTCTACCTATACCTCCATCTTGGCCAGGTAGGCCTATAATATTTAATGACATGCTCCATGGTTAGGAGAACTGAAGTACTTAACTAGCTGTGCGATTAAACGAGTATCTACTGAGGCTCATGTTAGGCACTGTAATGGTTCCTGCACTGAAGATTCAGATCACACAACTGGGATCTCAAATATCTAGTTAAGAATTACCCCAAACAATGAAAAGAGTAAGCAGTAAACAATATACTCTTCAGGAAAAGTTAAAAATTCCATGAAGGCCCTACTTTGGCCCTAACAGAAGTCTAAGGAAGGGCTGTACCATGAAAATAGATACTTTTTGCCCATTTATATTTACATGAATTAGTACATGCACAAAAGCCAAATAAAGAGGAAAGTCCAGTTGCTATCTCCTGAATATTTACCAGAGCCATTAACAAATGTCCACTGTGCAGACCCTTGAAAGTTACTGGTCTCGAGGATCCCACTTATAACCTAGTTGAAACAAAAGTTTACTAAAACCAGAACCCCAAACAAATGCTAAGGATGAGAACAGACTTTGTTACTGGAAATCATGATTATGGAGCAGTTTCTCAACCTCGGTGCTACTGACATTTTAGGCTGGATAACTATTATGGGGACTGTTCCTGTGCACTCTAGGCGGTTTAGCAGCATCCTGACCACTACACAATAGATGACAATAGCACTTCCCCAGTTGTAACAATCATAAATAATGTCTCCGGACACTTACAAATGTCTCCTGGGGAATAAAACTGCCCCTGGTTGAGAACCACTACCAAAGAATAAAATATTAGATGATGATGATAGGCAAATGCTACTGAGACAATGCCCCTGCCTCTATTCCAACAGACAATAAAGTAAATGGACCGTTAAAATGCAGTACAATAAAGTATTGAGATGGGGTTATAAGACAGAGCTAGACAAAAGGAGAAAAATGTGTTCTAGGCAAAGAAGGAAAGAAAAGACAATGAACACAGTTAAAAGTTAGGTTAACACAGTGAATAAGGCACCGGTCTGTGAACCCAAAGGTCACTGGTTCGATTCCCCAGCCAGGGCACATAACCAGGTTGCAAACCAGGTCTCCAGCCAGGTCCATGGTGAAAGACAACCATATATTGATGTTTCTCTCCCTCTCTGCCTCTCTCCCTTCCTCTCTCTTTGGAAATAATAAGATCTTAAAAAAAACAAAACAAAAAAAAAACAAAAAAAACAAATGTTAGGTTAAAAAAACATATTTGGGAGGAAAAACCAAATAGCCCATAGTGGTTACTGGAGCAGAAGGCTCACAAGATGAACAGGAGAATGACTGGAGTCAGAATGAAGAATCTCTATCAACAGTTAACAGGAGCAAGAAGCTACAGTAATAATTCATATCAGAAATGCCTCAGGCCTGCAGTAAGGTCAATGCAGGAGTGATGGACAAAAGAGAATGGATGGGTGATAAATATGGGACCGGTCCCTTGGGGTTTTGCCATATGGATACAGTTGAAAAACATGGGGACAGAGAGTAGAAAGAATTAGTAATACAATGATTGTGACAAACATAAGTCTAAGATGGACAGGAAAGATAAAGATGTAGCCTGGAGGGAGCTGAAAGAGGAAGTGGAAACATTAGTTAAGGACAAAGTTTACAGAAGAAGCAAGAGTATGAGAGGCCTGTGCTTGGCACAAGGGCTCTTATATGAGCCCACAGATCTATGGGTAAAATTAAGAGGCATGAACTTTAGGATAAAAATTGCATATTTATCTTTACTAGTGGACAGAATTCAGAAGTTTTAAGTTTCAGAGGTGGAGAATTCAAGGGACAGTGAGGCCAGGATAACAGCCATGGGGTGAGACTGAAGGATATATAAAACAGTAGTGAAGAAGAAGTCAAAGAACTGTGGTGCCAAGGTATGGGACAAATTCCCATCAGTGTGGGTCCTGAATTACTCATTATAATCAATCTCATGGTTAATTATGTATAGGAAAAGACTATAGAGTAATCTGCAAAATCTGATGACTGCCAAGTATGACAAAAAGGATGACTGTGATGTGGCCTAAGGAAGAAGTGCCATAAGTGTCACACAAGGCAGAGTTTTATACTGAGTACCAATGACTGAGCCTGTTCTATGTTCCATTTACCTCTTCCAGCTCTCAAAAACTTAACTATGCCTCCTTCTACTCTGCCCCTCAAAAGTAGTCTCCTTTCCAACTCCTGTTTCAAAGTAAATAGGGCCTAATTAACCCTTTGGCAAATCTGTTAATTCCTACCTTTTTAACCAAAGTTATGAATGACTGTAATCAAATAAACAGATTGCTTTCCTTGTCTGCTTTTCTGATCATACCTGTCCATAATCAACTATGAAGATTTAGAAATATTTACAGTGGGGAGGTGAGAAGAAAGTAATCTGGGTACAGAATATCTCTGGGCAGTTTGATTACTATGAAGTCAATTCAGTTTTAACCAGCATTAAAAAAAAAAAATGAAACAGAATGGAAAATATCAGAATGCAATGCATACAGTAAAAGGTAAGTACTGCTCTAAGAAACTTTTGTTCTTGACTTGAGGTATGAACATACAATATATAGAATTATACCTGAAACCTACATAATTTTGTTAACTAATGTCACCCCAATAAATTCAATTTAAAAACTTTTGTTACACACACACACACACATATAGTCTAATATAAAATAAATGTACTACAGGTCACAGTTCAAAAAGTTTGAAAGCCAAGGTACCATTGGTAGAATCCTTCTATCTGAAAAGAACCCTATATGAAATTAAAAGCCCTCATCAAGAAACAATGGATATGGACCTTTAGCTTTCCCTGTGGTCTAATACCCTTCAATTGGCTTCAGGTTCAAGTACCAGCTCTGTCACCTACAGGACTTGTATGTAAGAAAGTCATTGTACTACCAAGCCTCCCTCATCTCTATAGTGAGCTAAAATACCTTCATCTTCATTATTTCACAAGACAATTATGAGGATCAAAAATAATGATATGAAATTGCTTTGTTGACTATAAAGCATTATATTATTTGTTGTCATTTGAAAAAAAAGCAGAGTGATGAAAAACAAACTATGCTATGACTACCAAAAATACGCTCAAATCATTGTTATCCAATTGTATAATTAGATGAACCAAATATTAGAAATTAAGAGATTTCAGACGATAGAAGTTGTGGGGAAATACTAGGAAATTCTTTCTTTAGAGAAAGATAATTATAAAAAGAGGGCAAATGATGAAACATACATGTCTCAAGTAACATACGTGAGAAAGTAAGCACAATGAGGACTCAAAGCAAAAAAAAAAAAAAATCACCGATCTTGATGGATTAAGACTTTCTTAGAGGGAAAATGAATTGTGATGAAGAAAGGAACAGTGAAGCATATCCTTCAATTCATATCTTTAATTGCTTCCTAGGTCTAAAATATGTACCAACTGTTATCTTTTCAAGCCTAGTTCAGTATCACCTCCTTCAGAAAATCTTCTACACACACCAGCCCCTACCTCTAAATATCTCTAGCAGTAAGTATTCATAACTCTCTTCTGACATACATCTGTTACTAGGCATGTAAAACATAAGTACCCAGCACAAAGTTAGGAAAAGCAAGCCTACTAGAAAGCAAAAAGTACACATTTTATTTTTCTGACTTTAAGTCTAGGACTAAAAAGACCTATTAGTTTAAAACTATGCACCCATCCTGATGACAGGGAATCCACTGGCGTCAGTTCTTTTTCAGCCACCGGCCAATAGGTAACTTATTATCTTCATTGGTAGTTTAACAACAAGTCACTTTCAATAGCTACATATTGTGTAAGATCTCAATTTGTATCAATGGACAGAACTGCAATCTCCTAAATAACTTGTTTAATACCAGAGGTATAGCCTATGGGTATAATAAACATACCTCCTTTTTCTTGTTACTACAAAATCATTATTTATATGTGAATTTAAATTATCTATTCCTAGTCTCTCTTAGACTGCAATTTCCTGAGGGTGAGAACAGTTCAATTACTTTAATTTCCAACATATGTTTTGTTACTCAATAAATATCATGGAATAAAGCTGAAGAAAAGGACTTTACCTCCACTCAACCCACATATTACCTACCTCTTGCAGTGTCAACAAAGTATTAAGGATTGCTGGTAGAGTAGTCTGGACAACTCCAAATCTATCTTCTGTAAATGAAGCTGCTACTAAGTGAGACAGACCTCAAAGAGAAAAGAAAATGTTAAAAGGTAAAGTAAAATTAGGCAAATTGATTTGCAATATATCCGTTTGATAAAGGACTGATATTCTGAATATATAAAGAACTTCTAAATAAAAGAGAGGAAGCAATACAATAGAAAAATTGGCTGCACCCTGGCTAGTGGCATAGTGGATAAGGCGCCGGCCTACGAACCCAAAGGTTGCTGGTTCGATTCCCAGCCAGGGCACATAAAGAGGTTGCAACCCAGGTCTCCGGCCAGGTCCATAGCTGGAGACAGGTGAAAGGCAAACATACATTGTCTCTCTCCCTCTCTGCCTCTCTCCCTTTCCCTCTCTCTAAAAATAATAAATAAAATCTTAAAAAAAAAAAAAGAAAAATGAGCAAAAGATCAAAATAGGCACTAGAAAGATGCTCAACTACAATAGTCATCATCTCTTTTTTTTTTTTTTAAATAATATTGCATTTGGTAGTGATAAATGTTAAGAATAAAACAAAGCAAAATAAGGGAATAGTGAAGGTTGTGAGGATACTTTCATTAGGTGTCAGAAAAGACCTTTCTGAAGAAATATCATTTAAGCTTTCAGAAGACAGTATCTACAAAATAAATATATAAGTGCTTTAAAAACTAAGTTTTCATATTTAACCTAAGTGAAACATGTTAAAATACAGTAAGTAAATTATGTTAACATAAATTAACAGAAAAAAACAATTAATAGCAGTTTTTATGAAGGAAAGTAATACAAAAACCCTGGGCTCAGTCTCTCTGCTTATGTGAGGAAGGTCCAGAAAAAGTCCAGTCACTGTTACTAAAACAAGAACTGCGCAATATCATGTAACATGGCAGGCAAGGAAAGTGGACTGGAATGTGCATCCGTGAACAATGACAATTTCACTGGACTAGTCAGTTGGGGTAGTAGACATCATTGAATGAGCTCATATACTGTGTGGCTGTCACACATTCAAAATGAGTGAGTAAAGCAATAATTCTACATCAAATCTTTGTGTTAAGCTTGAATATTTCTCTGTAGAAACTATTCAGATGACTCAGAAGGCCACAGCTATGGGCAACAGGTGACTGAGGACTTATCATGGCAGTGCACCTGCTCATGCATCACATCTTGTGCAGTTTTTTTTAATCACCCAGGTGTCTTAGGCCCTCTACAGCCTAGATTTGGCACCCTGAGACTTCTGGCTTTTCCCAAAACTAAAATCACCTCTGAAAGGGAAAAGATTTCAGACCATCAATGAGATTCAAAAAAATATGACAGGGCAGTTGATGGCAACTGGGAGAACTGTGCGGGTCCCAGATGTCTACCTTGACAGGGACTGAGGTGTCATCTCCTGTACAAGGTTTCTTGTATCTTCTTCGATAAATGTCCCTAATTTTCATATTATATGACTGGATACCTTCTGCAGAGACCTTGTATACAAGGAAAATTTCTGCCCAGATTAAAGTACATCTAAATATTTAAGAAAAATAATCTACATAAAATAAAGATATAAAAATGTATCTGAAAATTCAAAGGTTGAGAGCAAAGTCCAGAACTGACCTTTCAAGAGTTACACTTCAATATTTAACTGACAATTAAAATCATAATTGTAGTTCACTGAAACTGCTTACCTTCCAAAGCCCAAATATGCATTTGGGCATCTGAAAAAACAGCCTGAATGGAGGCCTCTGGGTGCTACAAAAATAAAAACATTTAAGTAAGTTTCCTGGAAAAACCTCTTTATTAGTTCATCTAATTAACTATGCAGAATATAACAACAGAATATTCAAAGCTGCCTTGCAACAATTAAGATATGAAATTTTTATACAGCATGATCTAAATGCAAGAAAGCATTCTACCACCAACTTACTATGTGACCCTTGCCAAGTCTCTAAATCACTATGTGCCTCAGTTCGTCATCTAAAATAACACACACTCAATCACCATAAAGGATTAGTATAAAAATCGCTTAGGAAAATGATTATTAAAAGCTTAAAAAAAAAAAAAAAAAAAAAAACTACCTAAACTACTTCTCTTTGCTTGCCCACCCTCAACCCCACTCCAAAGAAAAACTACTGACCCTTCTTTAATATAACAAGGCCAAACAGTATTGGTGCAAAAATTGGCCCATGTAAACAAATGCTGGCTTTGGTAATGCAACCAAATAGGTAATGAAGCCTATTAAGTAGTGCAAACAGCATGTTATACATGTCTCAACATCAAAAGGCAATGCCCAGAACTCCTTATCATACAACAGATCCACTTGCAAATTTAGAATCAAAAGTAGTTGTTCCCTTCCAAGGAAAATGGAGATCTTGTTTAGCATCTGTTCTGCCACTCACTGGCTGTGTGCCCTAAGGCTAGCTACTTGACCCCTCTGAGCCTCAGGTTTCCTACTGTGTAAAATGAGAACAAAAAGACAACTTCACAGGAATGCTGTTAGAAATAAATAAATGAAGGAACTTCAGTGAAAAGAGCCAGGGTGAGTTTCCTCCATCCTTGTGAAACAAAGCACTGAGTAAAACTTTAGACAACCCCTCTTCCTCTTGGTGGAAGTTGCCTTCCTCAGGGGTCAAACAGTTTCCCCAAAGCTCTAATGATACCCTAAGGTAGATTATTTTTGATAAAGGAAATTGTTGGGGTTGGGGGTGGGGGTTCTTCCCTGCCACCATAGTGAAAGTTTCAAGAATTTGAAGTGATTCTTTGTTATGTATATCTATACTCTCACCAGTTGCTCAGATCTCTCCTCACCTAAGTATCACTCCCAAAGAATAAAAATAAATAATGTAGGTCAAAGCAAATTTTCTCTTGAAGGCCTAATTGAGTGCAATATTAGCTGATACTGCAGTATCTTCAGAAAGAAAGAAGCTAGATTTAGAAAAAAAAATTAAAAACTAAAATTCTTTCCCCTACATATGGACAAAGGTTTTGCTCATCAAAGGATTAGTTAACACACAACAGCTGTAGCTAGTGAAAACAGGAATGAATTTTTAGCTTCTGCAACTGAGATTTACTCTCCTATGGCAGCAGGAGCAAACAGATAAGAGACAAGTCAGAAAGTCATTTAGCTTGTGGCCTGAATTACAAGTTTTTATGTAACACAAGTTTAACATCTGCTAACTAACCCAGTCATCCCTCTTCTAAAAGAGCAAACTGGCCACAAAATGTTAGCAGGACAATGAGCCAACAAAGGACTGTCATGGATTTGCTCCTTTTGCAGGATGGGATTGCTTATCAGCACAAAGCTGCCTGCAGTCAAGAGACACTGGGAAGCCAAATGCAGGCAAGCCCCAAGAGGCCACTGAGGTGAGTTGTGAGATGAGAATGGGCAACTATAATAAAATGGAGGTTTAGTGAAGCACTAATGCAAAGCTGTTTGGCTTAGAGGATCAAGCTAAATATTTAGAAGTCAAATCCTACCTGCTATTTCATTTCTGCTCCCCATTACCAATGCTGTAACTACACATTCTTACCTTACTGAAAAAATACATTATCAGCACCCGTTTTGACAAAAAATTCTTAATCTGAGTAGGAAAAAAGAAAGAATTAACACATTCACAGTTTTAGATTCTATTCAAATATAGTATCATACATCTTCAGGTTCTTCCTGACATTAACTTAAATAAAATACCTCCCATATTATATAGAAAGAACAGTATTTACAATAAATCATGTAAGGAAATACCTTTGTACTATGAACTGGATAACCAAGATGAGCCAGGCCATCTAACCTAAATTGCACTCGCATGTAATTAGAGGCCTATCATAATAAAAGGAATTCTAAGTAATTCTGGTAATATTCCTTAAGACCTTATTCTTTCTCAATTCCCTTTAACCTCTTAATACCACAAAGGAGCATGTTTTCCCTACCTCACTCCCATCTTTAAGTCTTAAAATATAGAGTGGTTTTCTATTAGTTGACATTTACAGAGAAAATTTATTATTATTATTCTAAGCTATCAATATTCAAGGCATACTGAGCCATACTGGATACTGAAGTCCATAAAATGTCTTCAGTATTCCCTCTATTAATCCTTCCATCAGCAAATGTTATTCTTCCCGTCTTAAAAGGTTAAAAAAAAAAAGCCTTTCTTGCCCCCTCTAATCCCCTCCACCCTCAGAATTTATCTTATTTTTCTGCTCCCCTTACAGCAAAACTCCTGGAAAAATCCAGCTTTTCTTATCATCTCAAATTCCTCCCTCTCCTAATCCCATGCCGATCAGGCATTCATCCTCATTACTCCATCCAATAGCTCTCAACAAGGACTCAATGACCTCCACATTTCTAACGCAACTTCATTAACGCAACTTCATTAATGGCTTAACAGCATCCGATGCTTCTTGAAACACCTTTTTTCTTGGTTCTCTTCTCACCTCAATTGCCACTTGGGCTCCTCTGCTATCCCTCACCTCCCAGGCCTTTAGTCACTGGAGAATCCCAGTTCTTGTACCTCTTTTCTTCTTTATCTACATTCCCCAAGTTTTCATGGAGTCTCATAGTTGTAAATACTGTCTATACTCTGATGGCATCCAAATGTATACTTCCATCCCAGGACTTTCCCCTACATTCCAGGTATACATCTAATTTATTCCTCAGAATTTGTATCTGGCTGTCTGCCAACAATTTTTAAAAAATTAACATGTTAAAGTCAAACTCAAGCCCTGGCTGATGTGGCTCAGTAAGTGCTGGCCTATGAACCAAGGGATCAATGGTTCAATTCCCATCAAGGCACACACTTGGTTGCAGGCCAGGTCCCCCACTGGGGACGTGGAAGAGGCAACCAGTTGATCTATCTCTCACACATAAATGTTTTTCTCCCTTCCTTTCCCTCTCTAAAAATAAATAAAATCTTGAGAAAAATAAAATAAAATCAAACTCCAGATATTCCCCCTTACTGCCATCAAATCCCCTCTTCCAGAATCATCAGCAAACTGCACTCAGTAAATTTTAACTATATAATTTCAGACCCCTGGGCTAAAAACTTTAGAGTAGCATTAAGTCTATCTCACAACACAAACAAATCATAAGCAAATCCTATTACAGCTGCCTTCAAAATATATCCAAACCTTGATCACATCTTACAGTCTCTACCACAACCATGTTTGTCATAGATACCACCATCTCACACTAGATTACCTCAACAGCTTTACTACCGTCTCTCTGCTTCTACTCCTGCCCTCTGAGAATGTAGTCTTAACACAGTTGAGAGCAGCACTTTCAATTTAAAACCATACAGTGGCTTTCCATCTCACTCAGAGAAAATGTCAGACCTATACAACACTAATGGGCCCAATGAGCTATGGGTGCCTGCTATCCCTCTAATTTCATCACCACCTACCTGCCACTTTCCCCTCACTCACTCTGATTCATCCATACAAAGGTCCATGTTCCTCACACAAACCAAACACAGCTCAAAACCAGTTAATAACTTGTGATTTCATATGGGACAACTTAATATCTGAAGCATCAAAAAAGTCCTACTTTTATTCCTAATCATTTACTTATATGAGATCCTTAATGCTCTCAATGTTACAAGCAAATAGAAATCCTACAAACCATATCATCATACCTGTTCATGTTTATTATGAATCCATGAATAAATCACACTGGGCTGTCTCACTGTCTTACCCTCAGCAATAAGAGTGGATGGAAGATTAGAAAGTTCATTCATTTGCTGATCTATTTTTAAAAAAAAAAAAGGAGAAAATTTAGGCTAGCTGATTCTCTGCAACTACGACATTTCGAATTTTACAAAATAAATTGTCCTCACCAGAAGCAGAAGTCCATAATCTTGGCCCTCTTCTTATTAGCTGAGAACTTTGAGGTGACCCATAGCAGGTGTTTACATCAAAAATTCCAGCCATCCGATTCATTACACTAGAGCCAAATGGAGATCCAAGGGGACTTGCAACATCAGGTGTAGATAATTTTGAAGAAAACAATGATGTCTTAATTAATGGTGGCACTGAAGGCCGAAGGGTCTGGCTAGATTTAGGAGTCTGAAAGGTAGTTTCTTCTGTAAAAGAACAGATCCAGCACTGAAAGGGCAATCTAATCAAAACAGGACAGCATGGAAATTCTCAAACATTATACATCTCTTTTCGTTTACTGCATATCCTAAGATTCCGTAGGTAGTTTCCACTTAGGTTTACATTCTCAAAATCCAGTTTTTACTATTGCAACACAATGCACACTTAAGGCGCTTTAAACAACTTTTTCCATCAGACTGGTACAGCCTCTCTTGTCTTTACCCCTCATGAATATCCTCATCTTCAAAGTCAATTTCTCTAAGGTGTTTTGAATAAATCTCTCAATGTCTATTTTATTTTTATATGTCAACAACTTTAATTATTGCAATAGATAATCTTTCCAGTTTTACAGCATGCTCCTACTATAAACTATTACTTGACTAAACATAATCAAATTTATATTATAACCATGTACAGATAAAACTCTGTTAAATGGGCAAAAGACCTAAATAGACAATTCAAAGAGGATATACTAGGGCCTGTAAACATATGAAAAAAATGCTCAACATCACTAGTCATCAGAGAAACGCAAATGAAAACCTCAGTGAGGACTTCCAGCCAAGATGGAGGATGAGCAGACAATCTGTGTCTCTCTCCACAACTAGAGACAACCAGGAATTCCAGAAAATTGAGCTGCATGGAAGTCCAGCAAAGATATAAAGAAGAAATACTCATCCAGGCAGGTAGGAGGGGCAGAGCCAGGTCAGAGAGGGAGCGGTTTGGCATCAAGGCAGCTGTGGTGGGATGGTGGCTGTGACCAGACAGCAGAAAGCAGTCACACATTAAAGAAAAAGTAGGGACACCTGGGGAGTGTTCCCAGCACCAGACCATGGTTTATGGCTCCAGCATGCTGGGGAGAGGTGGGGTGGGGGTAAATAACGCCATGTTGCTTCTGACAGTGAAAACCAGTGGGGGCTGGAGCAGAGGAAGAAACTGCTGGTCTTCCATGCAGTTTAGAGGCCTGTTTAGAGGCCCTCACCTTACCACCTTCCTGAAACATCCACAGACCCACACACTCTGGGAATGACAGCCAAAGCAACAGCTAGAGAGGTGCCAGTCCCATATGGGAAGCAGGAAAGGCGAATGCTGAGCAAGCAGCACTGTTCCCTCTCAGACCCCTCCTGCACATACAATGCCACAACATGATGGTATAGGCTCCCAGGACCGATGAATACCTAAGGCTCTGCACCTTACAACATAATAGGTGTGACAACTCTACCTTAGACACAAAGGCAAGCACAGGAGCCGGTCAAGTTGAGGAGCCAGAGAAGCATGACCCAAAAAAGGAAACAGATCAAGGTTCCAGTGGGAGAACTAGGCCACAAGGAGAAAACCAACCTAACAGATGCACTAATTTAAAACACTGGTGATAAAGATGCTCACAGACTTGACAGATATGCTTGAGTATAGCAAACACAGAAAGGATGAAGTAAAGGCTAGGCTAAGTGAAACGAAGGAAAATTCACACAAAACCAAAGGTGAAGTTAAGGAAACTGGGGTTCACATCAATGATTTGGAACATATGGAAGAAATAAACACTCATCCAGTACAGAACAAAGAAACAAGAATTGAAAAAAACAAGGACAGACCTAGGAACCTCTGGAACAACATTAAATGTGCCAACATCCAAATCATAGGGGTGCCAGAGGATAAGTGGAGAAGCAAAAAATTGAAAACTTATGTGAAAAAATAATGAAGGAAAACTTCCCAAATTTGGGGAAGGAAATGGGCATACATGTCCAGGAAGTACAGAGTCCCAAACAAGCTAGACCCAAAGAGGACCACACCAAGACACATCATTAAAATGTCAAAGGTTAAAAATAAAGAGAGAATCCCATCACTTCTTGGCCTTTTGGCTAAGAGCAAGTGTAAAAATAGAGAATCTTAAAAGCAGCATGAGAAAAGAAGAGTTACCTACAAAAAGTTATCTATAAGACTAGAAGCTGACTTCTCAAAAGAAACTTTGCAGGCAAGAAGAGACTGGCAAGAAGTATTGAGAGTGATGGAAGCCCTGGCTGGTGACACAGTGGATAAAGTGCTAGCCTGTGAACCCAAAGGTCGCTGGTTCAATTCCCAACCAGGGCACATAACCAGGTTGCAAGCCAGATCTCCAGCCAGGTCCATAGCTGGAAGCAGGTGAAAGGCAACTATACATTGATGTCTCTCTCTCCTTCTCTACCTTCCTCCCTCTCTGAAAATAATAAAATCTTAAAAAAAAAAAAAAAAGTGATGGAAAGCAAGGACCAACAATCAAGATCACTCTATCCAACAAGCTATCATTTAGAATGGAAGGACAGATAAAGTCCTTTCAAGACAAGGTAAAGCTAATGGAGTTCATCATCGCTATGCCATTATTATATGAAATATTTAAGAGACTTATTTTTTTTAAATGAGGATCAAAATTATGAATATTAAAATGACAACAAATTCACAACTATCAACGATAGAATCTAAACAAATTAAAAACTAAGCAAACAACCAGAACAGATCAAAATCATAGGTATGGGGATCACTGGGAGGGTTATCAGCTGGGAGGGGGAAGAGGGAGAAATAGGGAAATGGTGCAGGGATTAGGAAAAATAATTGGTGGATACAAGATAGACAGGGGGATGTTAAGAATAGGAAAGGGTGAAATCAGAGAACATATGCACAACCCATGCACATGAACTAAGGTGGGTAGGACTGCAGGAGGCAAGTGGGCTCCTGTGTAGAGCAGAGTAAAGAAAAAAGAAATTGGGACAACTGTAATGCACAATCAATATGATATACTTAAAAAAAATCTCAATGAGGTATCACCTCACACATGTCAGAGTGGCTATCATTAATAAATCAACAAACAGCAGGCACTGGTGAGGATGTGGAAAAAAGGGAACCCTAGTGCAGTTGGTGAGAATGTAGTTTGGTGCCGCTACTGTGGAAAACAATACGAAGTATCCTTTAAAAATTAAAAATGGGGCTCCCTTCTGATCCATCAATTTCACTTCTGGGAATATATCCCAAGGATCCTGAAATACCAATACAAAAATACATATACACAACTATGTTTATAGTGCACTGTTTATAATACCCAAGATCTGGAAACAGCCTAAATGCCCATCAGTAGATGAGTGGATAAAAATATCTGTGGTGCATTTACACAATGGACTACTACATAGCAGTAAAACAGAAGACTCACATTTTGCAACAGCATGGAGAGACCTGGAGAAAACTATGCTAAGTGAATTAAGTCAGTCAGTGAAAGGAATATACCACGTGATCTCATTTATTATGTGCAATCTAATGAACACAATAAACTAATGAAAATAGTAACAGAGGCTAAGCTACATAAAACAGACTGACCGCTGCCAGAAAGGTGGGGAGAAGCGAGATGGGAGGAGAGGTGGTGAAGGGATTAACCAAAGAACATTTATGCATAACCCATGGGCAGGGATAAAAATATAGGGATTGACTTGGGGAGGGTGGGGGTGGGTGGAAGTGGGGAAAGGGAGATAAAATGGAACAACTATTATGAGTAAAAACAAAATTAAACATATTTTCTAGTAACAAAATGTACAGAAAAAAATTAAAAGAAGAAAAAAACAAAAAAAGAAAGAAAAACTAATGTAAAGGTAAGAGTGCTATATACAGCCTTATCCCATTTTCCCCAGAGTTCTTTCAAATTAACAGATGTCACACCAAATACCAATCAGCCCAGGATACGTACAAATCTGATCTGTAAACAGCTTCTTCATAAATTATAACTCTACCAATTTAGTTACAGAGTCTGTTATACAAAAACAAAGGAACATCTTCCCTGCCACCCCAGTACAAGGCATAAAGATAAAGCATACAATAGTATTCTAACTTCTTAATAAAACTATAAGAAGTTTTATTATAGTGGTGGTACAGTAGATAAGGTGCTGGCCTACGAACCCAAAGGTTGCTGGTTCGATTCCCAGGCAGGGCACATAACCAGGTTGCAGACCAGTTCTCCAGTCATGTCCTTAGCTGGAGGCAGGTGAAAGGCAACCATACATTGATGTCTCACTCCCTCTCTGCTTCTCTCCCTTCCCTATTCTCTAAAATTAATAAATATAATCTTTTAAAATAAATAAACTATAATAAAACATTTAAAGTACTAAATTTACATAACTTTGTAATAATTGGGGGCAATTAGTAATTGTAGAATACTCAATTTAATACTTAAGACTGGGTTTTTAAGTTTAGCAATAATTTCTCAAAATTAGAGGTGAATTTTGTTTGCATGGTGGGATAGGGAAATAATCAAGATTACAATGATCTGTATAAAATGCTAATTTGATGTAACTAGCCTATTCAAAATCCTCTATTGGTTCCATATCCCTATGGAATAAAAATCGAAACTTTTCTATTAATATACAAGACCCCCTTTTATTATCAAATATCATCTTACCCATACAGGCTCCTTTTTGACAGATTTCTTTCTAACAGTTACATTGTCTTATATTTATGTGTCTTCCACTGAAGATCAGTTTCAAGAGTTTTGTATCATCTTTTATTCTTTAGCTTCTAGAACATTGCTTGGTATGTGGTAGGCATTCAACAAATATTCGCTCAATACATAAATGCTAATCTGAAAGGTGATAACATCTGAAATATTCTAGAACATTTTAATATCTGATATTCATAGCCCTGACAGGTGTGGCTTAGTTGGGTGTCATCCTACAAAGCTAAACGTCACCAGTTCAATTAGGATACTCGGCTGGGTTGTAGGTTCTGTCCCCAGTCGGGGCATGTGCAAAAGGCAACCGATAGCTGTTTCTCTCCCTCTCTTTAAAATAAGTAAAAGCAAGTAAAAAATAAAAGAAAGCCACTGTTTAAATCAGACACTCATAAACTTATTTCAATGATTTTTCAACTGCTATGTATTATATGTTTTTGGTAAATGGTCTCTCCAGAGCAATAAAGTAAACATGTTTGTGCTTTGGTCCATAGAGGAATTATTTTAAATATCAAAATTGTAGCCAATGTTTAAAAAGTTGATTTCACATAACATTTACATTTCAGGCTTCTCTTTCAAAAAATGACCACAACTTTAGCCCTAACCAGTGTGGCTCAGTTGGCTGTCATTCTGTAAACTGATAGGTCACTGGTTGCAGGTTCTGTCCCTAGTCAGGGTATATATGAGAGGCAACAGAATAATATTTCTCTCTCACATCGATGTTTCTCTCTTTCTTTCTCCCTCCCTTCCCCTCTCTAAAAACAAAGTATTTTAAAAAAGAAAAAAACATGAGTTCACATTCCCCCTTCAGATAAAGCCTATGCTCTCAAGTATACCACTGTCCTCACCTAGTCAGTTTTGCCCATTTGTACTAAATGCCAACTTCCAAAAGGCACTTAAGAGTCTTACATTCCTAGGCATTTTCCACTTATGGGATTTGGTGAAATAGCATTAAGTTCCTCCACTGGTACTTCTTCCTCACAACTTTCATCTTTCAAACTGAAGGAGTACTAACACTGTATTAGGCTATCTTATAATAATGAATGTCTTTAAAACGTTAAGATAGTCTTACATATAAGACTGTATCCTAAAAAAAAAGAAAAAAAAGAAAAAAAGAATGCATCTTAAAACACTTAATGCCCCTCTCCCCCTTGCCAAATCACTCATTTTCAGCTGCTCTTTAGACATTTTCCAGCAACTTTTTGTTTCTGGGATACTGCAATTAGAACATCCATTATTAACTGTAAAAATTCACCTTACTTTGTATTAAGGTAAGCTGAGGTCTCCTATTTGATAACACTTATTTTATCATTTTAATACCACCAGCACACTGAACCTTATTTTTCTACCTACAATGATACCAAGTTTTTTTGCTTAGTTCAGTACAATATCCTATATGCTGGATCAATTTTCCCTAATATATATATTAGGGAAATTACATATATAGTAGCATATATATGTACTATATAGCTACTATATATATATAGTAGCATATATATATGTAATTCATATACATATCTTTGGATGAACTACTATTATCTTTCTTAGGAAATAAAATGCAAATGCTTTCCCCTCTCTCATAACGCAAGGAGTTACCTGGAGAATTCAATTTCTTAGGTTCCACTGTGTATGATGAAGATATTACTCTTCCATTCGTAGCAGCAGCTTCTTGATACAGAACCAGTTTCTGAGTCATATCATTTAATAGATTTAAACACTCCCTTGAAATGGCTGTCCAATTGTGGGGATGTCCACCTAAGAGGTCCAAACACCAAATTTTAAAAATGTAGATAATCATAGTCTCTCAGATGAGGAGAAAAATCATTTAGAAATGCTTTGCATCAGGGCCCATTTTTTTTTCAGTTAACCTACTATTTATAGTTATGTCATTCAGTGCTCAGCAGGAGTTCAATAAATATTTGGAAGAAATAATTTTTCCAAGTCTACAAGCATTGCTATTTTACCATTAAAAAATAAATAAATAAAAATCTCTCAAACTGATCACTAAAACAAAGCCAAGCACTAGACTATGTTTTGAGAGCAAATGCCCAGGGTTACTGTACCAGTAGTACTGAACAGGCTAAGGCAACAAACATTTAGCATGTCTAATGAGATGTACACCAGGGCCCCTGGTGACCTCTAAATTGTTGTGTATAATCTACTGCGCTTCCTCACATTTTCATTTGTATAATAGTCCCTATTTGCTCTTATATCCATAGGAGTTAGTTACACATTATTTTATAATGATCTTTACACTTGAAGAGTTTACGCATGTATATGCTGATTAGTTAATTTTAACTACTATGGTCCACACTCTTATTCCCTTACTTCTCATTATCTTTTGATTTTCTAAGATAATGTCCTAGGGCTGTCATACGAAAATCAACTGTGCTTCATTATGTGTTAAGAATAGTAGGAGTCCCCACCCTGGGTGCCAAATAGTAATTCTCTTTACTTAGTTCCTTCCTTAAACATTTCCCCTTTACAACACAAAACAAATACCACTTCAACTGCAAACAAAATCACTTCATCAGTAAGCCCCAGTAGTTTTGTACTGCTATAACCTAGGACTACTAGGGAACTATGTAATGGTCCAGTTCAATTTTAAAAATATAGCCTCGAATACAAATTCTCTGGTGAACATGCCACCCTGTTAGTTTCCTTGAATATCCAGTGAACATACTTAGTGTAGAGAGAATTCCTAAGTGAATCTAAGTTTGAGAGAAAAGTTGTTACAGCCCTGACTTGTGTGGCTCAATTGGTTGGCCGTCATCCCACAGTGTGAAAGGTTACTGGTTCAATTGCCAATCAGGGCACATGCCTGGGTTGCAAGTTCCGTCCCTGGGCAGGGCTCGTACAAGAGGCAACAGACTGGTATTTCTCACACATTGGTGTTTCTCTCCCCCCTTTTTCCTTCCCTTCCCCTCTCTAAAAATAAATAAATAAAATCTTAAAATATTGCTACAGTTATTCTCCACTGCATCAGCTCTGAAATTTTCACATTACTAGAAGTAGAGTGGCTTTGATCATTTATACATTATATACATACATATATATATATATATATATATATTTTTTTTTTTTTTTTTTTTTTTAAAGATTTTATTTTTAGAGAAAGAGGAAGGAAGAGAGGCAGACAGGAAGAGCTACATCAATGTATGGTGGCCTTTCACCTGCCTCCAGCTGAGGACCTGGCTGGAGACCTGGCTTGCAACCAGGTTATATGCCCTGGCTGGGAATCGAATGAACCAGTGAACCTTTGGGTTCGCAGGCTGTTGCCCTATCCACTGTGCCTCCAGCCAGGGCTGATCATTTATATTTTTATATAACTGAATTTTACTTCCATGTAACATTTAACCATACAGATGGGTTATTTTATAATCTGGGAATTGGCAAATTTGGCAAAATAATGAAGAGCTGATTAGAGAAAAGATGAAAAGCTACCCAGTGGTGGCAGGGGCTAAAATCTTTTCCCCCTAGGAATAAGGCAGAGCACTCCCACAATTACAGTTTTGAAGAGGTTGGCAAGTAATAGTTGCCAAGAACATCTTTGGGTCACCATTAAATCTAGTTCCCTTCTATTTTTTTTAAAGATAGGCAGAGTAGCATGACAGAAAAAGGGAGCTCTGCATTTGGGATTTAAAAGATAACGTGCCGGCCTGCAAACCCAAAGGTCACTGGTTCAATCCCCCAGCCAGAGCACGTAACAAGGTTGCAAGCCAGGTCTCCAGCCAGGTCTGTGGCTGGAGGCAGGTAAAAGGCAACCATACATTGATATCTATCTCCCTCTCTCCTTTCCCCTCCCTCTAAAAATAATAAATAAAATCTTAAAAAAAAAAAAAAGACAGAAAATCTTATTTCAACCCTTGACATTAATTTTATTTATGCCACTAATCTCTCTGAGAATTAGACCACCTAATATTTAAAACACCCTGTAACATTAAAACTTTTAGGATTCTTAAACTGCTTTCCTGCTCTAAAACTGTCAACCTACCAAAAATTAAGGAATAAGGGGGCTGAAGGAAATGTAAGTTTAAAAGTACCTTCTCTGATAATACAACTTCTAAATAAAAACACCAATAATTTGTTTTATAAGATTTAAATCATGACTTTATTTAATGGGCTCACTCGTGTGATATTTTTTTAAAGATTTATTATTTTTAGAGAGAAGGGAAGGGAGGGAGGCAGAGAGGGAGAGAAACATCAATGTATGGTTGTCCTTCAACTGCCTCCAGCTATGGACCTGGCTGGAGACCTGGCTTGCAACCTGGCCATGTGCCCTGGCTAGAAATCAAACCAGCAATCCCTGGGTTTGCAGGCCAGCACCCTTCCATTGAGCCACCAGCCAGAGCTCTTGTGTGATAATTTATTAAATATACCTAACTTACCTGTAAGTGGAACACTTTCTACACACATGCACCTAATGAAGTCTATTATTTTTATTATTACCTGGTTGGCTAAGACTAAAAACTTCTTGTCTTCGTGAAGGAGAATACTGAGAAAGCAACATCAGGTCCTGCAAGGCCAAATACTAAAAGATGAAAAAAAAATACATAGTTTAATTTCTTAATCTTTACATCAAATTTTATGTATGAATTGAGCTCAGCATAATATATCTAAAGGGAAATTAGTTGAAATTTTTCATAAGGAAAATAATATTTAACTTTCCTTTTTATACTTTCAGAACTTTCTTGCTTCTACCCTCTATAGGCTACCCTACCCACTATAGGTTCCAGTTACAAGGAAATATAGAACTCTCTGTGTTCTTTCCTACCTCTGTGGTGGGGAACGTAAACATTACTTCCCCTGGACCTTTTCCTTGGCCTCCCCCACACTAACTACACACAGTTCTCAACTGTGATACTTAATTTATAGTCACTGCCTGTTCACTTATCTCATCTGATCCCACCCACCAAACTGAGGCAGAAACAAAGTCTTGCTTGCTACCATATTCAAAGGCAGTGCCTGGGACACAGCAGACATGTAATACCCATTGTACTTTTTCACCAAAAATCTTCCAAACCTTTTCACTTAACATTCAAGAGACCATCCCTTCTGTGAAACTTTCTTGTATTGGTCCCAACCATAATAAGTGGTTCCCACTGTACTTTCCACAGTAAATTTTCATTATTTTGTGCGTCTGCCTTTTCTATTAGGCTATGCTGCATCTTATTCATCATTACACCCTAAGTAACTAGCAGTGACTAACACCCACCCAATAAATAAAGATTTGTTAAATCATCAAATGAATGATAGGTGCTTTTGTTTATCTAGTAAATTAGTCATAATTGCTATTTAAAGGTAACATAGCAAGCCCTGGCTGGTAGCACAGTGGACAAGGCCCCGGCCTGAGAACCCAATGGTCGCAGGTTCGATTCCCCAGCCAGGGCACATAACAGGTTGCAAACAAGGTCTCCAGTCAGATCTGTGGCTGGAGGCAGGTGAAAAACAACCATACACTGATGTCTCTCTCCCTCTCTGTCTCTCTCTCTTCCCCTCTTTCTAAAAATAATGAAATAAAATCTTTTTAAAAAATAAATAAATACCCTGGCTGGTAGCACAGTGGTTAAGGCGCCAGCCTGAGAACCCAAAAGTCGCAGGTTCGATTCCCCAGCCAGAGCACATAACAAGATTGCAAACCAGGTCTCCAATCAGGTCTGTGGCTGGAGGCAGGTGAAAAGCAACCTTACATTGATGTCTCTCTCCCTCTCTCCCTTCCTCTCTTTCTAAAAATAATGAAATAAAATCTTTTAAAAATAATTAATTAATTAATAGATAAATAAATAAATAAAAATAAAGGTAACATAGCTTCAGTGGTTCATTTTCTTACTGATTTATAACTTTTCCAGAGTGCAATCAAAACTACAGATTCTAACTATTTCAATTCTTTATTAATTACCACCGCTTAACAGGATCATATGTAGATCTACCATAAAATTTGAAGATGCAATTTACATCAGAATAATTTATTTTCACTTAGCTTCATTTGTAAATTTATTGCAACTACTTTAAACTGATTAAAACTTGTTTTAGGATTATTATCATTACTCATATCTTAAGAGAGTTCACTGAATGTCTACACATTACCAAGCACTACCTTTAATCATAATGGCCAACAATACTACATGAATAAATACATACTGATCCAGTGATTTAAAAAATTCCAGTGCTTTGTTTTGCTAGCAGAAGTTTATTTAAAAAACTAATGAATGTCATCGTATTTCCTGCTTGAAAATATTCTGAATATAGAATTAGCTTAACTTGTATACATACAATGCAATGTATACCTATATTGTTGTCACTTGGAAAGAAAACTGAAAAAGTAAAACACCATTCAATGTAGCATATAAGTGATTTTACAGTATCAGTTCCAGAACATTCTAGGCCCTCAAAAAATACATCTAAAATTAAAAAAAAATTTTTTAATTAAAAAACATTTTTTAAATATATCTAAGTACTTAAATATACTAAATATTAAGTCCTTCCATAAAATAAGTTAGAGATGACTGTATGACGATACAAAATGAATAGTTCTGGTACCTTGATGATGAGGGGTGGATTGCTGTTTAAAACTTTTGGGAGGCATTCATCTGACTCTTCTGCAAATGGTGGTTGAACAGGAAACAGATGAGCCTATCAAACACAATCAAAACATAATGAAAACAGGTGTTTTCATGACTTCATTACATTAAGTACTAACTGAAATTAATTAGAAAAGGAGACACTACAACCAAATTAACATCTTTAGTGTTTCTTGTAAAAATAGCTTGTATCCAAGTTATTTATAACCAAACATACTACTTCCTAAAATGCTACTCTCTTAATTTTATTAGACCTCTCACTTCCAATAACACAAACAAATTTTAGAAAGAAAGATTATTTGAGCCCTAGATGGTGGCTCAGTTGATTAGTGCCGGCCTGCGAACCCAAAGGTCACTGGTTCAATTCCTAGTCAGGTTACAAGCCAGGTCTCCAACTAGAGGCAGGTGAAAGGCAACCATACATTGATGTTTCTCTCCCTTTCTTCCTCCCTCCCTGCCCTTCTCTCCAGGGATAATGAATAAAATCTTAAAACACAGCAAAATAAAACTATTTGAAGTCACTAAAGAATATAAACTTACAGAAATGGTAAAATGAAACAGAAACACTCATTTTTCCAAGACAAACACTTGGATGATAATGACAATGTAAATCCTATTCATTTAAAAGCATTTCTTCAATATAAATATTTAAAGTTTCATTCAAAGAATATTTTATGGTCATACATTTTAAAATTTTAATAGTTTCTATATCAATAGCATATAAAAATTTTAAAATTCAGTATGTATTCATACTAGATGTGACAGAAAAACCTTCAGATGAAGCATAGTATATAGATACCACTAGTAGTCCATTTAGTTTCATTTCCAACCATTAAGAATACCAACACTGTTCTAACAAAGTAAATGATGGTTATAAATGATACATCCCTAATGAAGTCTCAGAAGAAAGACCAAACCAAATTTACCAAAATGGCTTTGAGCATAATAGCATACTGATCAGTGCTCTAGACAAACGTAATAACAAAAAACTCAGTACAAACCTCTGTGGCATAGATTTTGAAGAGTATCCATGAGATGTACCAAGTCGTCAAGAGAAACACTCCACATAACCAAACATGGTAGAGTAATGAGAGGTTTAACAGGCCACTCACAGTATCAAGAGGCCTATGAAACTGCCTATGAAAGCAGAAATTACTGTTTAATACTATGGGAAATACAATCTACGCATTCAACACTGAGAAATAAATAAATCCTAAAATGGTAATGGTAATAGACTACTCTCGTTTTGTACCCTATAGAGTTCTTTCCCTAATACTTTCTTAACAAGGAACATCAAAGGAGCCTAAAGGAAAGAGTAGACCTAAACTGGCACCTCAAGTTTCTTGTGTTCAAAATCTTCATTGCCATTTATTATAGAGAAAGAATAAGACAAACCTGTAAGCCAACCCCCAAGAGGCTGAGTAAAATTCTATTATTGTTGTTTTATAGTTTGATACTACAAAATCATTCAACATAGCTAGCATCTCTCTTGGACCACATTTCAGCTCTATCTGTATACTCTATGAAGAGTTTCTTACTAGTTAAAAGCACAAAGTATTAACCAAAAAATCTTTACTTTTAAAGTAAGGTAAGAAACTCTATTGGAATGCTAAATAAAATGAATGTTATTTTACCAAAACCTTGAACAGATTAGCAAAATCATCATAACCCTACAATCACACATGGAGCAACTGTAAAAAAGGATCTGAATCTTTAATTCTGCTATTTATAAGTGTTGTGATTACATAAACTTTTTGACTCATGCCACTCTTAGTTTCTTCATCCATTCAGTGGAGACCTAATCTCTTTATTCTACCTCTTGGGTAGAATTAGATTTAAAACACCTTATGTTAGAAGAACTCAGCAATGACATGCACTTGTGAAATGGTGGGCATAATAAATGAAGTTACTTTCAGCTTTTAAGTAAACATTTACTGAGGACCCAGCATATATTAAGGACAGAATACCACATACATACAAACAAAACATTTTTTAAGTGAAAGGAGGAAAAAGTGTTATATAAAATTGCTATCAAATAGCATTATGATTTTTCTCCTTCAATTTGACTCAGTTTAAAATCTGGGCTAACATAATAACTTACATTCCTTGTTAGAAGGTATTTGGTTTCACATGTAGCAATTCAGCAGAAGACAAAACTAATTTTACCTAGGAACATCTATAAGTTAGGGATTGAAATTAACACTAAAGAAACCATAATATCTCATGAACACCCAATATGCCAATGTTCCCACTCCCAAAAACCAGTTAAATCCATATATGATACAAAAGTCTCGCAGTAGCATAATTAATAATTAAAAGAACAGACACTAATAGGGAAATGTACATTTATCTGAAGAATAAAAATTAAAGCTTTCACTATATACAAAGTGCATAGGAAATAATTAGAATAATACACCTGATTACTACTTATGACCTTCAACCTGTCACATGACCCTCCTTAATGCTGGTATCCTCAGAGGCAAAATTAGAATAACACCAGAGCATTGTGGTTGTTTAGAACAACATAGCATAAAATTATTACTAAGGAGAAAAACAAAAGAGGCATGCCAGGCAACTCAAGAAGTTTACTTTTATGTAAGAGCTGTACCTAACAAAAAATGAGGCCCTGGCTGGTATGGCTCAGTAGATTATGTGCCAACCTGAGAACTATAAGGGTTGCCAGTTTGATTCCCAGTCAGAGGACATGCCTGGATTATAGTCCAGATCCCCAGTTGGGGGCATGCAAGAGGTAACCATACATTAATGCTTCTCTCCATCTTTCTCCCTCCCTTCCCCTCTCTCTAAAAATAATGCCTTTCTTAAAAAAAAAAAGAAGAAGAAGAAGAAGAAGAATTACTGCTTACTTCTGGTGACAGTAACTGGGTGACTGAAGATGAGGGGAAAAGTATCTCTTCACCCACAGCCTTTTATATACCATTGGAATTTTAAACAATGTGAACTATGCTTATTGAAAAATAAATAATTTTTAAAAATCTAAAGGCTAACCAATCAAAATATATGAAAAGAAGCAAACATCTAAAAGGATGAAAACATCTAAAAAGAGTTATAATTACACTTTTTGTAGAGTACTTACTCATCTATTTGAAGGTCCATAGCAGTGCTAATCCAAGCTTTGGGGATGTGGCCTAATGGGGAAAAATACAAAACTATCAACATAAAAAGTTATAAAAACAAACCTTAATCTGGCTTTTTATTATTGTTATTATTTAAAGATTTTATTTATTATTTCCGGAAAGAGGAAGGGAGAGGTAGAGAGGGAGAGACATCAATGTTTGGTTGCCTTTCACCTGCCTCCAGCCACGGACCTGGCCGGAGATCTGGCTTTTAACCTGGTTATGTGCCCTGATTGGGAATCAAACCAGGGACCCTTGGGTTTGCAGGCTGGAGCCTTATCCACTGTGCTACCAGCCAGGGCTTATTGTTATTATTTTTAACTTTAGAGAGAGGGGAAGGGAGGGAGGTAAAAAGGGAAACATGGATGTGAGAGAAACATCACCTGGCTGCCCTCTGCACCCACTCCAACTGGGGACTGGACATGCAACCCAGGCATGTGCCCTGAACAGAAACCAAACTGGCGACCTTCCGATTTGCGGGCTGATACCTAACCAGTTGAGCCAAACCAGCTTTGAAATATGAGATTGATGAAACAGCCAAGTAGACACCAAGACCTCAGTTTAAATGCTAGACTGTTTGATTAGGAATGTGTAAGAAAAAAATAATAATTTCTAAATTTAGGTAGTCCTTGCCTTGCAGTTCCAACATGTACATATTTCAGTTACCATGGTATATTTATTAGGACCAGTCCAACAACAATTCAAATCTCAGTTATCATAGCCTGTTCACTGTCAGGAACTCAATACATGTGTGGCTGAAGGCAGGTGAGAGGCAACCATACATTCATGTCTCTCTCCCTCTTTGCCTCTCTCCCTTCCCCTCTCTATAAAAATATATTTTTTAATCTAAAAAAAAAAAACTCAATACAGTACAAAGCTCAGTACGCAGATAAAAGATGCAACCATGATCAGTGACCAATCATATCTTTTTTCAGAGTCTGCATGTGACTGCTCACTCACATCAGTTATTCAGTTCAGGCACAGACAACAAAGCCTGTGGTTGCGCTGCCTCCTTGTCTTCCCATGGGAAACCCACATAACATGTTACAAAAACGATAACTGAAAGAGAAAAACGCCCAAAAAACAACCAAGTGAAAGGTGGTAAACTGGAAATAAAATGTTAAAGGAAGGCAATAGCTGATGATGGATTTGTTGACCTGGCTGCTATGTCAGCTCAACGTACAACTACAGGCGTACCTCAGAGACACTGCGGTATTCCAGAGTACTGCACTAATGCAAGTCGTAATCTTTTTGCTAGTGGAAGGTCTTGCCTTTAATATGTGAAAAATGCAACATCTGTGAAGTGCAATAAAGTGGAGCACAGTACAGGAGTACAGCCAGGCTCTTTGTAGTAGGTTAATACAATGAAGTACTAACATTAGAATGACATGTTTGAAAACTATGTAGACAAATAGATTATATAAACTACAACTGAGAAGACAGCCAAATGGCCTAAACGCAGTGAGAACCACTTTGTAAAATTATATCCATAGAAAAAGATATGATCAGAAAAAGTTATAGTCTGAAATTAGTTTTAAAGCATTGGATTTTATTTATTGTGTTACTATTGAGATTAATGTTTTCCATCTAACTTGTACTGTTCATTAAAGAGGCTGTATTTTTATATGTAAATTATACAAGCTTCCTTTAGAAGAATATTTCTATTGTATTAGCACCAAATTATAAATGTTTAAAAGGAATGTTATATCCAGAGTAATGACCAAATCAAGTCCAATATTTTCTTTTAAAAATAGTTTTTTATTGTGGTAAAAAACATGTAACAAAAAAATTTACCATCTTAACCTTTTTTAAGTGGGCATATACTCTATGTGCCTTGCTGTGCAACAGACCTCCAGAGCTTTTCAATCTTGCAAAACTGAACTCTACATTTATTGGACAATGTCTCCCCTTTTCTCTCTCCCGTCAGCCCCCGGCAACCACCATATCCTATTTTTAGTTTCTAAAAGTCTGACTACTATAGATACCTCATATGAATGGAATGATGTACGTACTATGTCTTTTTGTGACTGGCTTACTTCATGTAGTATAATGTCCTCAAGATTCGGCCATGTTGTAGAATATGACAAGATTTGCTTCCTTTGTTAAGGTTGAATGCTATTCCTATATTCCACATTTTCTTTAACAATATTTTCCCTTAACTAAATCCTCTTTGACAATCTAAACAATGAATAAACTCGGCTAATCACACACATTCAAATGTAAGAAACATACAAAAACAATAAAAAATGACTTTGTAACTGATATTTTCTGAGCTATGAACTAACACATATACCATCAAAAAAGCATATATTCTTACCAAGAAAATAATACACAATGCAGAAATTTCTAATCAGGAACAGTGATTCCATACAACTGTGTTTAACTAGTAAGAGCAAAGATCTCCTAAAGCGCAAGAACTTGTATTGCTGTGGAAAAGAAAAACAGAATCAAATAACGCACCCAAAGATTCTACTTCATTCTAAAGCAAGCATGTAAGGGTTCACAATTAAACTACAATCACTGCATTAAAGACAAAGTTCATTCTATTGTAGAATCAAAATATCAACTATTTCTGATATTAAAATAGTTAAAATTAGCCCTAGCTGGTGGCAGAGTGGATAACGCGCCGGCCTGCGAACCCAAAGGTCACTGGTTCAATTCCCAGCCAGGGCACATAACCAGGTTGCAAGCCAAGTCTCCAGCCACGTCTGTAGCTAGAGGCAGGTGAAAGGCAACCATACATTGATGTCTCTCTTCCTCTCTTTCTCTCTCCCTTCCCCTCTCACTGAAAAATAATAAATAAAATCTTTAAAATAAATAAATAATAAAATTTATATTATATAACATCTCATTGACATAAGATCAGAACTGAAAAAATTAACAATATCAAACTAATATTAAGAACTGTATAGATTTTAAAAAGTATGAAAATCATAATAATAGCAACTAATATTCTTTGGGTGCTTAACATGTACCAGGTACTATTCTAAGTACTTAATCCATTTAAACTTCACAATTCTATGAAGGCAGTTCTATCATTATCCTCAATTTACAGGTGAGAAAATCAAGGAGAGAAAGATTCAGTAACTTAACAGTAACTTAACTAATTAGCAAAAGGAAAATCTTAGATCTTTAACCCAAGTAGGCTGGCTTCAGAGCCTATCTTTTTTTTTTTTTTTCCCAGGGAATTTTTATGTTTATTTGAGCCAAACTAAAAACAATGTCGAAAAGCAAGATCTCAAATGCTCTCCAGAGCCTACAATCTTAATATATATTGCCTCTACACTAAGTGTTCTTTAAAGATTTTATTTATTTATTTTTAAAGAGAGGACAGAAAGGGAGAAAGAGAGGGAGAGAAATATCAATGTGTAGGTGCCTCTTGAGCACCCCCAGCCAGGGGCCTGGCCAGCAACCCAGGCATGTGTCTTGATTGGGAATCAAACCTGTGACGTTTTGGCGCTCAATCCATTGAGCCACACCAGCCAGGGCTGCACTAAATTTTTTTTATGTTATTTTCATAAAAAGTTCTACTCTTTCTGTACAACATTGAGTAGGTCATGTCTCCTCTCTAATTGTGAGATTAAAAGGCTGAATCAGCTAAATGGATGCTTACTTGGTACCTTCCAATTACATCAGACAGTGATTTTCAGTGGGTATGCCACAAGAATTTTTAAAACATGCAATAGCTAACTATTTAATTAGAAGCACTGACCTCTTTTCCATTAAAAAAAATTATAATTACAACAGCCAGCACAACAGTAGCCAGCTGGTGTGAATGAATCAAAATTATTTTTATATTTTTGGTCAGGCCACCAAAAAATATTTTCAGTGTGCCACAGAATTTTGGTAACTAGTTTATGTGTGCCATGAAATGAAAAAGACTGAAAATCACTGATCTTAAAGAAAGGAATCAATAAGAAAAATATAGAACTTTTCCTGAAAAGACTATACTTATTAAACAAGAGTTGTTTGCCCCTCTCCCATCCCTGGCCCAAAAATGCCAATGAAAAAATATTTTTAAATTATTAGAAAGAATCTAAGGAAACCTAGTGAACAAAAGATAATCTTCCTAAACTCTGGTCTTTTGTGCTTAGTATATTCTTATACAAATAATAGAATTTATATGTTACACATGACTATATAATATATAAATTATATACAAATATTATTTTGTGCTCATAATAGTATTTGGGCCAATCCTTCTTTAAGGAATTTCAGAAGCTAAAGAACAGTAAAACTTATAGTACTTAAATGAAGTTATATCTTCATACCATGTCTGTAGATTCTTATAGTATCTTACCAAAAGCAGCCCATTTGAATACTTGATACTTGGTCACTCACCATACAACTTAAAGTATACTGGCTTATTCAAATGCAAGATGTGTAACTGCACTATTCTTGTGCAGTCCCTGGGTGTTAGCACTTTCTCCCTTCAACCCCCACCCTCAATATAACCAGCTGTTTCTGTACTATTCTGAACTACTGCAGCTCTCATTTTAACCATTACTCCCAGGGTACAGAGGGGCTAGGGAAGCAGGTAGACATTTCTGTAGATATGCTCCCAAACTGGTGTTTTTAATTCTCTACTGGGTTTCTTCTGTGGTTTGGCTATGAGCTACCCTTTACTGAACATTTAGTATGTGCCAGGCTTTAATAACTTTATCTTAATTAGTACTTTCAAACATTCTCGTTGGCCTAGAGCCTGCCAAAACCCATCTTAGTGTATGTACATCCATTTCTTTGTCCTCTACTCCTTGCTGATGTTCCACTTT
Source organism: Noctilio leporinus (assembly GCA_004026585.1). Taxonomy (NCBI): domain Eukaryota; kingdom Metazoa; phylum Chordata; class Mammalia; order Chiroptera; family Noctilionidae; genus Noctilio; species Noctilio leporinus. The sequence goes on along the minus strand of PVIW01004726.1, from coordinate 29,493 downwards.
CCCCTACCTGTCTATCATCAAGAATTCTATAAAGGCAATGCAACTGCTTTTAGTAGTGTAGGCAAACTTAAAGGAAAAAAAACCCCAAAACTAATGGGCTAGTAAGTTGGTTAAAATTAATTTTTCAAAGAATCTAATTTTTTATACTTTTACATTAAAAAGTGGTTACTAAGGCCCTGGCTGGTGACACAGTGGATAAGGCACTAGCCTGTGAACCTAAAGGTCGCTGGTTCAATTCCCAGCCAGAGCACATAACCAGGTTGCAAGCCAGGTCTCCAGCCAGGTCTGTAACTGGAGGCAGGTGAAAGGCAACCATACATTGATGTCTCTTTCCTTCTCTGCCTCTTTCCCTTCCTCTCTTTCTAAAAATAATAAAAATAAAATCTTTAAACAAATTATTTAAAAAATAGAGTGGTTACTAAATATGTACAACATAAAACTAGTTACAGAAACTCCACCCCTCAAAATATATAACGTTATAGATACATATACACGTAAATGTACAGCCTGGGGTCTTAAAGAATATATACTAAACCAGTCACTATCTCTGAAGCAAGGATGGAGACTGGACACAGAGTGGCCAAGGACCTTTCACTTTATCTATAGTATCTGATATCTGAGTGTTTATAATAATACTCCTATACTCTTGGGAAGCTGGCTGACAAGGGACACCAAAAATAAGGATGATAATAATAATTTTTTAGGTCTAACATTCTCTGTCAGCTTAGCTGTTAAAAAATAAAAAGTATATGGCTATAACCATCACATTGCTTTATGGAGGTTAAGAAAAAGGAATGGGCTTCATTTCTCACATTAAGCTTCCAATTTCCTGACAATCAATCCCACTTGCCTTGGCAACTTCAAATGCATAAGGGAAGGTTATACACTGTGTGCCATGCTCTTAGGACTAATGAAAGAAGGCAAAGCTGTGATGTCCTCCTTCCCCCTTAGTCTTCTGAAGAGACCAAATGACCCAGTTAGGCACATAAAGGTGGTTACAAACTTGATGGGTCCAAACTTTATGCTCCCAAGCACGAAAGCCATCATTTCAACTCCTCTTACAACATCTTACCTCCTTTACTTCACTGCGCCTACCCAGCAAAACCTCTGGAGCACCATCACCTTTCTGGAAAGCAGCACCCAACTGGGCAGACTAAACACCGCTGTACACTCATGGTGACAAAACACCCCCAAATTTTAGCTAAATACTGAATGGCCAAATGTTAAATATCAATATTCTGTCAAAGTGGAACCTGAAGCCAAAGACATTACAAAACACTTTAGTAGTCAAATTTTACAAATGTGACATTACATAGTAGAAACAATAATTTAGTAACACTGTCAATTACTGGACTGCTCCTATGTTCACACTATTGCACATCTGTGATGTTAAATAAATGGCCACTTTCAGTTGAGGCCCAGAGGAGAAAAAGATTTTTGGGGTATCTTATTTGTCTCTAACACTTCCATTTCCTCATTCTCTATATTCTTAATTATGTTTGGATCAAAGATAATTTACCATGGGTATTTGTATACAGAATTTTGGATTCTTTTCCTTAGGAAATTTGAGGTGGCAAAGCTGACACTCTACTTTTAATTCATCTTCACGAGATGTGAAGAATTTCTGAAAAAGGACTTTTCTTCACACACTCACAAACTGTAGGAAGGTAAGAGCCAGAAACTTTCCTGAGTACTATCTCTTGATGAATGTATTTTCATCAGATGTTCTAATGAATACAACAGGCATGTTAAAAGTTTAGTTAAACCAAGAGTACCCTAATCCTTCACACTGTCATGACACCTACTTGTCTACATATCCTTCTCCCTTCAACAAACTAGATTCTAATGTTTGCTCCAAGGCCTAGCCCACAGCCAGCCACCGGGTAGGAATGAAGCAGATACCAGCAGTCAAGAAATTGTGGGAGTAGGCTGGGGAGAGCCTTGATGCCACAGTGAGAAATCTCAAGTGATCTCTCTCTCTCTCTCTCCTGGCAAAAGAGGTGGTTCTGAGTTCCAGAGACACATCCTGCCAAATTATTAGACTTTAAAAATCTGTCCCACTAAACCAATAGAAACTATTTTACTAATACACATCATGCTTTGTTCTGAAAAGAATTTGAGACAGTAACTGACATAATCCTATACCTATTTGGATATCCTCAAGCTCATGAAGGTCTTAGGTTCAAAAGCTGGCAGTTGCACAGAGGAACTTTGCATGAATGTCATCCTCATCCCAGCCCTGCTAAGTCACAGCAAGTGCCACTACCTTGCAGGGAGGGAGAGAGGAGCAAAGCAATATTCTGAGAATAGCAGCAGGAAAGGCAGCTACAGCTCTCAAACACATGCTCAAGTCTCATGAAAACAAACCTCTCCTCTCCATATGGCATTTTCAGGACCTAAGTTTTAAGTCCTAAGTTTCACTGATCAAATCTTGAATTAATACACATACAAGGCAATTTTAACTCTGCCAAATTGTGACATAAGGTAATGTTCAAGTGACAGCTTACCTGTATGATAGGAAATGGGAGATAGTTCATGTTGTGAATAAAATAAAGGAGGCTATAGCTATAGCCTATAAATGCACCAGCCAGTAGGAAAAAAAGGTGATACTCATTTAAGCAGGTCTGTGCAACAGGGCCATCTAAGCTGAAAAAAGAAAGTTAGGTTATTAATTCAACAGTCAGGGACACACATCACAGTTTTAGGCTCAATATGATTAGTGAGGCAAAGCTTTGATTTAATCACTTAAAAATGCCCCAAATTCTGGCAAAATGACTTATTTTAGCTAAGTGTGGACAAAAAATTAACAAAACCCTTTTCTTGATACATGAGACTTTGACCTTTAGTTAACTATGCAGCTCTGTCCTCTGAAAACTTGGCAAAGTTAAGAATGTATCCTTCCATAGTACGCAATGCTACCTATAAACTGATAAACTGCACCTCGACTATGAGGAACTAGCAACTAGACACTATACAGGGTGCACACGATAAAGTGGCAAATTTCAGTAAAATAAACAACATACCACAAGTATTATATTTTGAAATAAAATTATTCTTATATGTAAATACATAAACAGTCATTATTTTTTAAATTGTTCAAAAAGTCTCCATTTGCTGCAATAATAGACTCGATTTGACTTTGGAATCTTGAGCACACTCTAACTTTTCTTTATCCATGGACATCATCATATTTTCAATCTTAGCTTTAATCTTAGCCTTGTTATTAGAATGAGGTTGTTTATTAACTTCTCTCTCACAAGTGCTGCATACCTAATAGTCTAAAGGATTTGCATGCGGTGAACTAGGCAGCCAGATTTCCTTTGACCAGAATTCAGGAACATTGACATTGAGACATTTTTGCACTTTTTTGGTGTTATGTGCTGGTACACCATCTTGCTGGAAGAGAAAATGATCTCCATTTGCAACTTGCTTCATCCACAATACAACTATTTCTCTCAAAACGTCAAAGTAAACATCAGCAGTCACCCTCAAACCTTGTGGAAAAAAATGTCAGGTCATGGCATCTCCCTCATTGCTGACAACACCTAACACCATCACTGTACTAGGAAATTTTGTTTTCATGACAATTGGGACTTCATTAAGATTCTCACAGAGCCACCTGTTGTTTCTTCTGTTGACTATTTGGTCCTGCTGAAAATTCTTTGCATCGGAGAAAAGAATCAGAGGATTTTCTTCTTTGGGATTTTTCAATTTTGTTAGCAGTTTCCTTGCTTTTTCAAAGTGCCTTTCCTTTGTCTGCTGTGTCATAAACTGGCCTCTTCTAAGAACATACGATCTGTATCTAATATCTTCAGCAATAATCTTGCAAACTGTTGCACCCAGCATCTGCAGTTCTCTTGCTATGTAGCACATTGACTTTCCTGGGTCTTCACTGATGATCTCCTGGATTCTGTGTACAAGATCTGGACTTGTGTCACCCTTGCGTACCTTATGCGTTTTCCATATTGGTGTGGCAACATCAGAATCAGTATCATACACCTTCTTCACATTGTAAAGTGTACATAAAGGGATGTTATTGAAGTCTGCAATTTCCTTAGCAGTTCTCCCTGCATGAAGTCCAGGAATTATGGTTGCTCTAACATTGTATTCCTTTGACATGACAGTTGCTCTCAGAATTTAATACTTTATATCTAAAACAATGTTAAATCATAACCTTAGAAACATAGTTTTTCAAAATTAGTAAGCAGCACATGAAACGAGGAGATACAAAGTTATTGCCAATGTATCACACACACCCTGTACACCTGACAGAGATGCCACAGCTCCAGCTTCTCTCTGTGTTATCTCTTACAACTGGGTAATCCCTCAGGGACCCTTTTCACTAAAGAAAATATTATCACCATAGGGGGGAAAACTGCCTTATGTGACAGTAGCTGGGGCATAAAAGGAAATTGAATATTCAGTAGTACTCATGAACATTGTTTTAACGTCAGTGGAGAATAGGAAACAAGAGCATCACAGTAATCATTTGATTTTTAAAAGTTGCAGTATCGACGTGAAATTTTTATCAATGCTATGTATTCAAAACCTATATAAATTTCAATAAAAGAATTTTCCTGGAGGAGCTAATTATATAATTATTTTTTCTTCATTCTTCCTATATTATCCTTCCTTCACATTCCAATATAAACACCACCTCCTTGGCTCTTCAGAAAAATGAAATGGGGAGGCCAATCAGTCTGTGCTTTCTCTAAACCCAAGGAATAAAAAATTTTTTCCAAGCCCTGGCTGGTGGCACAGTGGCTAAGGCGCTGGACTGAGAACCCAAAGGTCACTGGTTCAATTCCCAGCCAGGGCAAAATAACCAAGTTGCAAGCCTGGTCTCCAGCTAGGTCCATACCTGGAGGCAGGTGAAGGGCAACCATACATTAATGTCTCTCTCCCTTCCCATCTCTCTAAAATAAATAAAATCTTTTTTTAAAAAAAGCACCTTCTAGAGAAGTCTAGAAGCAAACAATGCCCATAAACTATTTAACTATGCAAGTCATCTTTGGCTTAGTAACTAAACGAGCTTCCTTAGGGGAAAAAAATTTAGTATTACCGGTCAGCACGTGTGCAGGGAACCACAAGAAAGCTGTATCGGCCCTTGGTCATCACCGCAGCACACCAAGCCACCATCATTCCCATCGAAGCATGAATAAATGAGTGCATAAGTTGCTGAGGGTGAAGGATCTTGCCTATAAGTGCCAGTCTGGAGCAGGGAATGGAAGGCACAACTGCAAACAGAACACATTAATATGGCTTTATAATCTGCCACATATGAAATCAGAGGACCTAAATGATGCCCTCTCATCCTTGCACAAATATTCCAAAGGGCAGATTCAATGTAAAATATGGTACAGAAAAACTCCTAAAAAATCTAAGTTAAAATAATTTGAGAAGAGTAAATACAAGGAGATACACACACAATAAAGGAAAAAAACAAAGAATCTAGAGAGATGAAACCTAAGGGTAGTATGAATAACATCTTTCATTTCTTTTTAAAATTTCCTGATGTCTCAAATAGTGCCTACCCTGGTGATTTCTTAAGTGCCGTGAAAAAATAAAATGATGTTTAAAAGACAGTGCTTACCCTCCAGCAAGTTACTTTATTTCAGCATTTGAAAATTAGCGATATATAGTCCATCGTGAAAGATAAGCCACAAACTAGGTAAATATTAACAACACTAAATACAAAAATTACCGTTCTGTATGGGAATTCCTAAATACCTTTCTGATAATCCAAGTTTTCTGGATGAGAGCTGGGGGAGGTGAGTGTGGGTGTGAAGTGAGGGATACTGACCATTTAAACAGCTATTACAGGGTTCCCTAACCTATCACTGTAAGCATTCTTCTTTTTATACAAAGTGAAGAGGATGGGGGGAGGTGGAAAATTGTGAGGAGAAAAGGCTTAGGTATTTTACACTTTGGGGAAGAAGCTGATACCACCTCTCCCTCTCTACTAGAAATGCCCACAAGGGCAGTGTAGAAGACCAATGCTATAAGCCAAGGAGTTCTGTACCCAGGTTGAACAGAAGAAAGATCCATCAACAAGTAGTGAGATTAAGAGAACTGAAAAGGATATATATTGTAACATCCAGAGAAAGATCAAACTTTTATACCTTATCTAACAAGAAACTGCAGAAGAGCTAAAAAGAGGAATGATGTTCCAGTCAAAACAAGTATTGTCAAGAAATGCTTCTCATTGTATCTTATGGGGAAACTTAAGGAATCTGAAGGGCAAGAAGAAATGAGAAGCTGAGGAGGCAAAAATGCTTTGGAATCTAGCAGGTGATTCTCCTAAGCAAAACATAATTTTAAGTTTTGGGGAAAATCCTAGAATTATAGACTTTTATATTTGAGAAAGACTTAAGAAATCACCTGGTCCTAATTTCATACCCTACAAAGGCATTATTTTTATAGTATTTACTTACATCTGCTAAATCATAACTTAAATACCAGCTGTGAACCATTAAAAGATCTAAATTTTTCCATGGTAAAATATGCTTCAAGTTTATTGGTTTAGCCCTGACTAGGTAGCTCAGTTGTTTGAGCACTGTTCCAATTTGCCAAGGCTGCCAGACCAATCCCTGGTTGGTGCACATACAAGATTCAACCAATGAACACATACATCAGCAGAAAGACAAATCAGTATTTCTCTCTCTCTCTAAAAATTAATAAATACAATTTTTAAAATAAAGTTTATCTTAACCGTTTTTTAAGTGTATAGTTCTGTGGCATAAGTACACTGTTGTGCAAATATCACCATCATCCATCTCCAGACTTTCCCAGCTTCCCCAGCTGAAAATCTGTCCCCAGTAAACAATTCCTCAAATCCTCCTCCCAGAAGCCCCAGGCAACCATCATTCTATTTTCCATCTTCATGAATTTGATTATTCTAGGTACCTCTTAAGTAAAATCATGTTCTTCCAATACAGAGAAACCAGCACTCAAATTTTAAGTTAAAATATTCAGCCCTGGCTGGTGGCACAGTGCTTAAGGTGCCAGTCTGCAAACCCAAAGGTCGCTAGTTCGATTCCCCAGCCAGGGCACATAACCAGGTTCCAAGCCAGCTCTCCAGCTAAGTCCATAGCTGGAGGCAAATGAAAGGTAACCATACAATGATATCTCTCTCCTTCTCTCCCTTCCCTTCTCTCTGAAAATAATAAAATCTTTAAAAATAAGAAAGATATTTAAGCATGATTCTGTATATGCCTATAAAACTTTGACATAAAACATAGCCTCTACCATGCTCATACACAAAATGCATTGGACCTGCCCTTAACAAAATAAATTCAGATATTTAAGATAATTAACTTTTGAAAACTCACCTGTATAAAATTCCACATTGAAAATACTTATGATTATTATTACCACTGACAGCAGCAAGAGGTAAAAGATTACACGGGAACTATATAGATCATTGAAAGAATCTAAAATACAAAAGAAAGAAATCAGTAAAGAACATTCAGTTGTATAGTCATATTCTGTGTACTGCAATAGAAAAGGGGTGTGATCACAAATATGATTTTAATTTTAAAAGTTGTCTTTTCTCAGGTTGCAAGCCAGGTCTCCAACCAGATCCATAGCTGGAGGCAGGTGAAAGGCAACCAAGCATTGATGTCTCTCTCCCTTTTCTGCATCTCTCCCTTCCCCTCTCTCTAAAAAATAATAAAATATTCTTTTAAATAAAATAAAACAAAAGTTGTCTTTTCTTTAAGAATGTCCTCATACACTGCTGACAGGTTCTATAGTACACCTACTCAAGAACTAAAATAAGACTTATTTGGACCAAGCTCTGGGTCCTTCAAAATTATACTAGATGACACGGTGGATAAGGCACAGGCCTGCGAACCCAAAGATCACTGGTTCGATCCCAGCCAGGGCAACATAATCAGGTTGCAAGCCAGGTCCATAGCTAAAGGCGGTGAAAGACAACCATACATTGATGCCTCTCTCTCTCTAAAAATAATAAATAAAATCTTTATTTATACCAGAATTTCTTTCGGATGACCCAGATGTTAATATCAGGCAAAATGCTACCATATGCAAACTTATTTCATCACGTGAAACAGATAAATGTCATATTTAGTAATATACAAACAAAATTTCTTTTTAAAATATGAGTATTTTTCAGGAACCTTCTTTAAAAATACAATTAGCCCAGTAGCTGAAAAAGTATCATTTCTGGAACTAGTATAAATCTATAAATCACCTAAATTAGCTGAATTAAAAAATAAATAAACAAAAAATCAAGACATCCCTGTGAAATTTAACCAATGCACTGACATTTTAGAGTAGTTCAACAATCAATAATCCATTTCAAAAAAATTACAAACTTTAAAATATTTATTATGCCTAAAAATATGAAAAGAAATAAAAATAGCAAGAACATGTTTGCTGAATAGACTAACAGTTAATAAAACCAATTATCTTAAAAAACAATTCATTAAATAAAATTAATTTTAAAAATATTAAGCATCCACAATTAAACCCAAGCATTGTACTCTGGTTGAAAAACAAAAAAAAAGGAACTGCTTCATGTGACTGAAATAAGTAAGAAAAGAGTATGACTTCTGTGGAAAGATTTTTATGAAGCAAAAGTTGAAGAATACAAGTAATATTTGATAGGAAAAAAATGGCACAATACCAAATCTAACTTATGACATTGAAGATAAACTGTTATCAAGATTAAGGAACACTTGGCCCATGAAGTGGCAAACAGTTTTTATTTTAAGTGCCAATTCTGAACAACTGCTAATGGCTCCAGATTACAATACTGAATATTCTGAGATTGTGACCAGATAGCTCACTGACCAAAAGATCAATGAGTAATGCAAATTCAGACAAAGTGATTACCAAAATACTTGCCATCCTTACGCTGGTTTTTTAACAACGGGCATGATAACAGAGGGGAATTATAAGCCACCCTACCATTTTTTGACATTGTTTCTGTAAATGCTGACTCTGACCAATATGTAGCTTGTAGACCAATAGCATGTTTGTATAAGAATCCTAGGAACTGACTTCAAAAGATACAAACTCCATCCTTCAGGAATCCTAAGTCCAGATTGCTGACCTTTGACCATAGTGGCAGAATGATGTGAAGCCAGGGCGACTAAATCAGCATGATGCACAGCAGACCATCACTTGTCTTACTGGAATAGACTGTGCTCATCTGCACCTGGAAAAGTTTTCAATCTCCTCTCCTGATCTCTTTGTTTTGCTACCCATCTCCCTCCTTATAAGAACCTCTGCCTCCACTGAAATATGGAGATGAGCTTTGAGACAGGAGTCCCCCATCTTCCCAGGGAGATGAGCTTTGAGATGTGAGTCCCCCACCTTCCAGGTAGCCAGCACCTAAATAAAACCACTTTCCTTTCACATCAGCACCTGTCTCTTGAGTACTGGCTGCTGGCAGGCAGCTGGACCTTCGTTCAGTTACCCTATGGCTTAATTTCATCTGATCCTGTGGGATCCATTCAAGGGGTGATTGATGTCTCAGCAAAAGTTTAACATGGTTTTCTTTAGCAGCAATTAACTCCAAAAACCACAGAGTAAACTTCAATTTCTTTGAAAATTGGCATTTCCTTCTGAAAAACTAGTTAACACACTTCCTGCCTTCCAAAGCAAAAGAAATTTATTGTTACTGTTGTTGAGAGGATATAAAAAATATTTCAAGAGTATTTTGCTTATTAGCTTTAGGCAAGATTTTAAAGACTTCATAACCTAGTCTGGCAACATTTTTTACTTATTTTTTTAATTCCAGTGTGGCATAGTGGAAAAACATGGGCTTTGAAGTCAGAGACCAATGTTCAAATCCTAGTTCAGTTACTCATAACCTGTGTGTTTCCAAAGATTTTAACCTGAGTCTCAGTTTCCTCATTTATAAACTAGGGGTTAAGACCTCTTTATTACAGAGTTGTAGAAAGAATATGAGGTAATATACTTAAGGTGCTTAGCCTGGCACACAATTGATAATAATAACTGATAGCTCCTCATCAATCCAAGAATTTATTCTATGTTCCTTAACCTTTGACTCTTTCCTCCTTTTCTCTCTTATTAGCCACAATATAAAACTGAAGTATTCTTAATTTTAGACATTTTTAAAGCTACCTCATATTTTCCATCAACAACTTTTAAAAAGATGAAAGGAGGAATTCTCCTTAAAAAAATCTCAATAAAGCTATCAAAAAGAAACAAATAAAAATTAAGTCTTCATTTACATGCTTATTTTTTTTATTCATGTGATAATAAAGTCTCTAACAAGTTTACTAATATTATTATTATATAATGAAAAGGGGGTTTAAGTTAGGAAGGGAATGCCTTAAGATTACCTCAAAGTGAATGCTTTCCCATGTCAATACAAGCAGTAATTAAAAATATATTTAATACATAGTGTAATTTTTATGTTGAGAAGTAGGTCCTGCAAATTTGTTTTCCCCAAATTGAATATTGCTTACCAGACAGCCACTGTATCGGATGAAATAAATCAATGCTGCTGAAGATTATAAATACTGTGGCACAGATGGGTAGGAGCAGCACTGACCAGACAATACTTGAAACTATCCTCCAGCCCAAAACCTGTAACAAACAAAATCAACAAAATCGCTCAATCATGAAGTCAGTTAAACTATTTCAGTTATGCAAATACTATCTTTTCATACAGGGTATTAATTACTAATATTTACACCTAGATCACAGTCCATGCAGGTAGTTGTGTGTACATATACACTCATATACATACATACGCATACACACACGTGTGTGTATATATATATATGTATCAATGATTATTACTATTGATTACTTTAATTTACATACCACTAACAGAACCTCGTATTATCAGTGAACTGATGGTTGTGTTGGTCCAGAGTCAGATATCACATTAAATAAAGCAGTTTTACAATTGCATTTTCCAGCACCTTATATTGGTCTCTCTAGATTTCATTGATAGATATATCAATATCTAAAAGCTGTATATTTTCATAAAAACCATCTGTATATTGTCTGTTTACAATTTGATACACACTCCTTAGTGGGCAATGGACACGGTATTCATGCTTGAATCACCAGTACCTACCACATAAGAGGCACAAAATTTACTGTTGAATAAGTGAATACAAGAACGAAAGAGTTTGAAGCATGAAAGTGACAATCAAATCTGTATTTTGGAAGATGAAAACACCCTTGCATATGTAACGTGGCTATGATGAAGATGGATCAGAGGGGACAAGACCCGAAAGGAGGCAGTCCACCCCAACTACCCAAGCCAAAAAATTATAGTCTGTGTCTGAAGGCAGGCATTGGCAATGGGAAAGGAAAAAAGTGGCAATTACTGCAACCACATTTGTGAAACACAATCTACACATCAGTGATAGATAATATAGGTGGTAAAGAATATATAAGACTTAACAACTCCAAAGCTTTTAGCTTGGGGTACAGGGTAGACGACTGTACCATTGGGGTAGCCTAAAAGGGATATTATTCCTATTTCCCTTTGCCCTGCACAGAATGGATGCAGAACTGTTCATTCAACTTCAACACATGAGTATCTCCTCTCCTCAGTCCCACAGTGCACACATTCCTCTGGCTTAACAAAGAATACCTGTCCTGCTTACCTAGTCCCTAACCCCAGCCTCTGCTTATGGCTAATTATGGCTTAGTATTCACATTCTTTCCAATTCGTCCCACTTCCAACTCCAAGTGATCAACAATAACTTATTTTGCACCTACTAGGTACACCACCCCTGTAAATGCTCTTCTTCCGATCACTGCCCCAATGACCATGCCTGTTAGCCCCTCACTCGAACCAGCTTCCACTCTGAACTCCCCTTTCAACCCGTAACGAGTTTGCACTCAGGACGTCACACACACACACACCCTGTACCAAGCTTTCCCTAACACACTCCTCCCACCCTGTAACCAGCTTCCACTCAGGCAGCCCTCCACAGACCTGTAATACGCCCCCCATTAAGAGATCCCTTTCCCACGCGCTCCCAACTACACTCGAACCGGCTCCTCCCCCGCCCACCACGCACGCGCGGCCCGAGCCTGTCCGCCCAACCGGACCCCAGCAGCGGCCAAGCGCACACCAGTCACTGCAGCACTCACGCGCCATAAGATGTCCCGCGACCCGCCAACGCAAGGAAGACTCGCAACCGTGGCCATGGAGTTGGCCGCCCCTACTCTGAGGGGTGCTGGAGACTGTGAGCCCGCCCGCCACCGCAGTTCAAAGGAAGGAAAGCCCCAGGAGGACCCCGTCGGGGCTGCCTCGAACGCCGCCTGAGCAAAGCCCTGCCCAGGCCCCAACCCGTTCCTTCGAGGTTTCGTCTGGACGGGCCCAGCAGGCCAAAATTGCCCCAGAAACACTGGTTCCAAAGTGGCCCGGGACTTCAGAACTCGCCCTCCGGAACCGAAAAGGTCTCTCCGAAGCAGGGTCCTCTGAGGCGCCAGAAATTGGGGGCGGCGCCGCTGCATGCTGGGAACTGTAGGCTCGACGGCCCTCTGGGAGCAAGGACGAGCGTTGCATTCTGGGACTCGAAGTTCCAAAGGAAAGCATGCCGGGAAAAGAAGTCTTCCGGAAGGAACCTTGCGGCCTGGTGGGATTCGTAGTCGTCTGTAAGGTGTAGACTAGCTACTGTGTTCATGAGTTAGAAAGGTCTGGCGGAAGGACTGGCCCTCTTTTCTCCCGGTTTTATTTTATTGTCTGCCTGCAAGTAAAATCAAAGGATATTGTGGCCCTCTCCACAAAGGTTCTCACTAATTTTACCGAACCGGAAAATTCTCTTTCCCTAGAGGTGCATTTAGTTGTAAAATCTGGTTTCTAGTTCCATCCACTTCCAGCCACTTGCTAAGTGGAATATCTTAACCCTCCGTGAGCCACCATTTCATCTATAAAATAAGAATAAAAATAAAGGTGGCTTCCAGTGATGATGTAAAGATGCAATAAAGTGCTATATAAATGTTATCATTAATTTCCTGCCAGTGAGGAAAAGGGCTTCTTACCAGCCTAAGCCCCACTTAAGTCTTTGATTGCGTTAGGCCTCAGTGAGATACCTGGAGGCAGAAGCCTAACTTCTTTTAATGCCCAGTTACAAACCGGTCAACACCCAGCACTCTAAAAAGGCAGAGATAGAGTTCAGTGATTTACTGACGGAAGAAGCTCCGTCCAGCGCGGCAAACTTGTACACACTGCTCTGCAACACTTGCTCAGAATGGTTTCCTGAGCTGCTTTAAGCGTTAGCGTCACGCAGGTCTGCAGCACTGCAGGACAACCTGGGAACACAGAGGGCGATCAGGTACCCTAACTGGTGTGGCTGGGGGTTGGGCTTCTCTCGGCAGAGTGAGAAATCTGCTCCGACAGGTGCCTGCATCTTGGGTCCGCGCCCTGGCTGGGGGTGATCGATGATGTTTCTCTCCCTCTTTCTCCCTCCCGTCCCTGCTCTCTAAAAATAAGTAAATAAAATATTTTATTTAAAAAGAAGAAGATAGGCAAAGATGAAGATGATCTAACATATGAATAATGAGAGTCCCTAAAAACATCTAGATTCTCCTTTTAAACCGCCGCTCTCCCAACAAGGTACAGGGGGTGTGGGAATTACTTTCTGTTCTCGAATTGTTCTAATGTTGTTGCTGAGTCGTCTTTTTCCTAAAGTTTTCATTTCAAAACTTTCCCTCATTGTATAGTCCTGGGCATTTGATAGCCTGAAAAATGTTAGTGGGAGGTGGTACAAATGACCCTTCTTTCTCCCCATTTGTAACCTGTTTAGTGTCAAACTAAGTCTTACCAAAAGAGAAGGTTGCTAACTCCTGATAAAATACGATTAGCCATTTCCAAAAGCAAACCAGACATTGATTTTGAAAGAATTCCCAGGACGGATCCAGAGCCTCTTGTGCAACAGAATTTTGATGAGTCAAGCAAAAATTCATTCATTCTCTCATTCATTCATCCATTCAGACACAGGGATGTATTTCCTGGGGTAGGATGGGAAGCAGGAGAACACATACTTCCCAGGGTAAACCTAAGTGGTTTATTATTATTATTATTATTAATTTTACCAAACTCCAAGAGCCTTGAGGAAGAATTTGAAAGGGTCAACAAACTGAAAATAAGGCTCAGACTCCTTCCTTTGAAGCCCTCTCCCTGGAGCCAGGCTGTACTTTTGGTTGGCTGTTGGGTAGGACTTCCCTCTGCAGCTTGTTTCTTGGGGGTTAGATTTCAAAGGAAGGAGAGGGAGAGCCTTAAGGGAAAATCCACATAGTGAAAGTAAAGTATGAAACCCAGACTTCAGAAATGACTTTTTCTCCTTTTTGAAGTGGCCTACGTTGTTGACAAAGTCTGATTTCATCTTCCACCTATAATAAACCATAAAATGAAGTCTATGGATAAAGGTGGGTATACTAGGTGCCTCACCTCCAAGTATATGAGGAAGAGGCAGGATCAAAGGTTTTTCACAGGAATAATTAAGTGCCTGGGAAGCAATAGGCAAAGGTTTTAGAGTCAGACAAATGAAGATTTGAATCCCAATTCCCTGTTTAATATCAAGTTAGTGTAATTCAACCTCTTAGTGCCTGTTTCCTACACTGTACAAAAAGGGACAGTAGTATGCAGTTTTGTCTTTTTATCTATCTAAATCAAGCCCCATTACCTTCCTTTCAAATGTGGCACTCATTAATACTACTCACCAAGTATTTCCAGCTCTCTGCTTTCTAAACAGATAATAGGATTGCACTTCATGGTCCTCTTTAAAGTTAGGTATGGTTGTGTGACTGTTTTGGCCAACAAATTGTGAGCAGAAGTGACATATGTCGCTTATAGGTGAGAGATTTCATTGCCAATGTAAGACCCTCTGGAGCTCTGTTCCTCTGGTACAGTGCCGATATTTGTGACAATGGTTGCACCACTGACCCCAGGAACCTGGGTGACTATAATGAGCAGTTTCCCTGCCAATCTGTGATGGACTTGTAACATGAGCAAGAAATAAACCATTTTAAACTACTGATGTTTTAAAGTTGTTTGTTATTGCAGAATAACCTAACTTCCTCCGTATGATAGTAGTAAAACAACAAATGTGGTTACATGAAGAAGCCTTAAAAAGTCCTTGAAAACCTTTGTTTATGTGTTAACTTATGAATTCACCCCAACAGCAGTTATTCAGTAATGAGCGTGGGCCAGGCACCAGGCTGGGGCCTGGCGGGAGCAGGGAACTGGGAGGGTACGTGTACATCAGAGCAGAGTCCCAGCTGTCAGGATCTTCCTGTCTGGTATACAAGCCCCACCTTTAGACACACTCTCCTAAATCATACCCTTACCTAATGTATCTGGTAGAACCGGTTATCAGTTTTTAGTTTTTAGGGTTTTTTTTGTAAGCGCTCTCCCAGAATCTCCCCCCACTGCCTTTTTAAAAGTGCTCTCCCAGAGTTTTTAGTTTTTAAGTTATTCTTGGGAAAAAGGTGAGTACAGGTATAAGAAACTAAGGACTTGCTAAAAGAACCCTCACTGTCTCCTCCTCACCAACATGACTTGCTTTTTCTCCATCTTGCCTCTGCTTAAGCTGGACTATCTGTATCTTCAAATTCCATGTCTTCCATGAAGCCTTCCCTGTCCAGTATCTCCTTCATCCTATATTCATCTAATTTCACCATTTAGTGGCTATGTCTTGCCTTGAGTAACACAGTAGTGAAAGAGCAAAATTTTAAGCCAATCATGTATTCAAGCCCTAGCTTTCCCCTCCCTCCTTCCTCCCTGGATAGAAGGCTAGAGATCTTGCTTCGGTTCAACATGTATATCTTCGTTTTTTTTAATATCTTGGGCACTGAAAACCATATATAAATTTAATTCTCACCCTTGCCTTTCAACTGAAACAGGAATTCATGCCCGTATCTAGTTGAATGGTTCAACTTTTTAATATAATTTTCAGTGTTTGATCTATTTGCTTGCTCTCTTTTTATTACTTAAAAAGGTATTTTTCTAATTATTTCCTTTACATAACATCTCTAATCCCCTCTATTTGGGGAGGACAGTTATTGTTTGTTGATCATTTCTCTCTTATGAACATTCCTCTCACCTATACCTAATCTCTTCCTCCTTCCCTTCTTCTCCAGCATCTGATTTGAAGCAACGTTCTTCTATTCTTGGTTAATAACTAAAAGGCAATCAGCAAGCTTATTCTGCCTTATAAATGTTCCCTCCTTCTTCCATTTTTGTTAGTTACACTGTATTTTTATTTATTTTTTAAAGATTTTATTATTTTCAGAGAGAGGGTAAGGGAGAGAGGCAGAGAGGGAGAGAGACATCAATGTATGGTTGCCTTTCACCTGCTTCCAGCTACAGACCTGGCTGGAGACCTGGCTTGCAACCTCGTTATGTGCCCTAGCTGGGAATCGAACCAGTGACCTTTGGATTCGAAGGCCAGTGCCTTATCCACTGTGCCACCAGCCAGGGCTATATTTTTATTTTAAAGTGCACAAAATTAGTGCTGTTGTCAAAAAGTCTGACAACAATCTGACTTTCCCTTATAAGTGAATTTGTCCTTTAGCTTGGATACCCCAAATATTTTTCTTTGAACTCCACTAATTTTATACCCTGGCAGGTGTGGCTCAGTTGGTTTGATTCATAGCCAGGGTACATACTAAGGTTGTGGGTTTGGTCTCAGGTCTGGGCATATATGATCCCCAGTTTGGGTGCATATGGGAGGCTACCAATTAATGCTTCTTTCTTGCACTGTTACTTTCTCACCTTTCCTCTCCCTCTAAAAGCAATAAAAAATAACCTTCGGTGAGGATTTCTAAAAATTAAAATTTGCTTAAAATCCACTAATTTTACTAGCACATGGGTCTCAGTGTTGATCTTCTGGGTTGAGTTCACCAAGTATGAAGTATGTTCTTTCTATATTAAGTCAAAATCTTTTCAGCTTTTTTTCAGGAAAAGCTTTTTATTATAGTTTTTTTCATATTTATTCTTTTTTTTTTTCTTCTAGGACATGCATAATACACCTTTAGAAATTTTTGACCTATCTTCTATAATTTTCCTTTCCTCTTTCTCTTTATTCACTCTGGAATTAAATTTTTTTCCTTCTTTTCAATTTTTATTTCCTTAAGGCATTATCTACTGTGCAACAACTATGTTATTCTGATATTACTTCTAGTTTAGTCTTTTGTGAAATGAGTTTTCCCTTTTCTTTCCAATTCTTTACTGAGTTTTATTACCTAATTTCTGCTTTCTAATTCTGATTTGTGCTTTTCTATCTTGTACTACATTTTTTTTTTTAATTTACTTTAGCTCATTTTGAAATATTGTTATAGTTTTTATCTGGTTTTGTGGGCATGTGCTTCTGGAATATTCATTCATTAGGGATATTTTTCTGCTCCTGGTTCTCATTTTTTTTAAATAATTTCATTATGAGATTTGTTTGCAGTCCTTTGGTTGCTTATTTTTACATGAAATTAGTTTTCCTGCACATTTAGGAGGGAGGAGTAAGTCAGGGAAGTTTTAATAACAAATTCAAGGCTTTACAGCTTTTCTATGTTTTCATGAAGTGTTTAAAAATATGGCTTCAGATACTCCGATATCTCCTGGCTCTGCTTCCCATCCCCACTCTCATCTGGTCTTCCTTTCCTTTGCTCCAGGTATCCCTGCCCTACCCTATTTGTATTCTGTTCCTAAATGTCTTATTCTGCTGTCCTGGAAAGACACTTTGTCTGGTTTTGAGAGGTAAAAAGACATGGACTGCTCCAGCTTCTTCAGATCTTACTTCAGAGCCCTCACACTCATTGGCTACAAGCTGGGTTGTACGAAACTCCCCTAACCCCAGTACAGCCGCTGTTCTCCTATTGGTCCTCTGTACTTTCCAGGGAGTCCTTGCTGACTATTTCGAGGTTCTCTTATTTTTAGATTTTTCAGACACCCTGTTGCTTCCTTCTGCTTCTTTCCACGAAATTGCTTTTAACATGCAAGTCTTCAAATTGACAATTGTTTCCACCTACCTGAATTCTGGGCCTTATGGTGATATCTTGTCACCCAGTTCTGTTGTAGATGTCCCTGGATTTGCCAAGGTAACCTTAAGCTCACTATCACCTAAATTTGTGCGCATCTTCCTTTATCTGCCTGGTCAGCCTTTTAAGTATAAATGTCTTTGTAACCTACTCAGAATACATAGGAAACTCTTGACCTGAAGAGGACAACAAAAGCAGGAGGGAATTTGCAGTCCTGACCTAGCAGAAGCTCAGCCTCCCACATGGTGAGCATTTTGAATATAAAGTATTAAAAAATTTCTTTGATGTGTCACTGGTTTCTCCTTTGAATGTACTTTAGCCAGGAAGTCATATCACCTTGAACATGCACTCAAAGCGTGTCCTAAAAGAAATTTCTAAAAGCATTGTCAAAATATGTTGTAAGTGAGCACGTTCTTTAAATTACACTTTTAGGAGGAAATATTCTGATGTTCAATTGAACCCCATACCACAGCATCTAGCACATTACATCAAATTCTCTGTAGCCTCCACATGCTAAAGACAAAACAGCAGGGAAGAACTTGAAGTGAAAGGCATGAAGTACAGACACAGATGTTATGTGAGGTATTTATTTTTGCAATTGTTAGGTTCAGTTGCCTAGTATTAGGTCACCAAAGACAAATTTTCAGGTTTCTAATGAATCCCAAAGTTCACACTGTTTAGCCACTTTAGGATGACAAGCATTTGGAGAGAAAAGGAAATCCGCATACAGTTCAGAGAAAAGACATCAGAAGTTAGGGTGGTCCATTTCAGGGTTACGGGAGTACCGAACATGAAGCACATCACATGACATGAGAGGCAGATGCAGGGCACCTGAGCTTGTCTAACCAGTTCCCCCATATTTCACTCCAGATCAGCACATAGTCACAATGATCATGGACAGGTGAGAAAGAAGAGCTGAAAGCCACGTGTGCTGAACAACATTCAATTTTTGTTTGTTAAGCAGGTAATGAGGCTTGAGTGTGGCACCATCTGGATGTTAGGGGTTAGTGCCATTCTATCAGTTTTCCTGCTGGCCTTGGTGTCCAAAAGAAACACACTGCAAAAAAACATAAAAGTGGACTGAAAAACAGAGTCACTTTCAAGACTCCCTCATACAGAAAGGAATAAATCATAGGAAAGCATATTATTTATGTTTAAAGATGTCACTTCAACACCAAAGCAGTCTGCCACCACTAGACTGCTTTTCTTATATGAACTACATCACTGGCTAACCAACTGATAGATGAAGGGAAGTTTTATAAATGAAGTATTCCAGTTAATAAACAAAGAAGGAAAAATAGACTTGAAATATCATTTTAGAGCTTCTAAAATGAATCTAGGCATTGCTTACTAATGGCCACTAATACCAAAAAGCGAAAGATAAGCATTATGAGTTTATGAATGGAAGAATTTAAAATAGAATTTATCAGTAGTCTTGCTCACAGCCCCCCAAAAAACAAATAAACAAACAAAAAAACCTGAATCAGATCAAATCTTTAGCTGCAACCACCAATTTGCAAAAAAACGGCGATAGAGCAACATGTTAGAGTATCCTGTGGAGATATAATCAGCAAATTCCAGATACTGAGAAACTATAAACAATTCTTCAGCAAATAAATGGCAAAGGGAGAGGGGGAGACAGAATAGGGTAGCTCAGTGGATTGAGAGTTGTCCTGCAAAGCAAGAGGCCACTTGCTTTCAATTAAATTCTGGGTCAGGCACATGCCTGGGTTGCGGGTTCGGTCCCAGTCAGGGTGCATGTGAAAGGCAACTGATCGATGTTTCTTTCACACCGATGTCTCTCTCCCTCTTTTCCTCCTTCCCTCCCTCTCTAAAAATATATATTTTTAAAAAGACATTTAAGAGATACATCAACTAATTTCAATATGAAACTTAAACATTGAAGTACTGAGTTGGCCAAAAAGTCCTCTTAGTTTTTTCCATAAAAGACACAATTTTTTATCTTTACCAATAACTTTATTGATTTGGATATTTGAGTACGTCAGTTATCTCCCATTATTGCCTTCTAGTGGGTAGAGGCCAGAAGTGCTGCTAAGTATCTTCCAATGCATAAGACAGCCCCACAGCAAAGAATTATTTGGCCAAAATGTCAACAGTACCAAGAAACTATGCAAACCACTTTTGTACACCTTCTCCATACACTGCACAAATCTTTTTTTGTGTTTCAGTTCTGCTTTTACCTTTCTTGAAATAATAAAGCATAACATGTAGAAAATGTTGCATTTTTTCTTTCATCTTCAAAAGTAAAATGGTTGCACAATTTTGATAATTTTTTTAAACACACCATGATATGACCGCTGTCACAATATAATCTAATAAAACTGTTTTGAAGGAAGCTGAAGACAACTAAGCGCTATTAGAGTCATCATATGGAAAAAATGTAATAGCCAACCCAACATCTGTGATATTAAGGAGTTATAATTTTTTTTAGACATGACTATGATATTAGTGTCTTTTATAGATACAGAATTCAAATGTTATGGCTGAAACAAAAGGATGCCTTACTTATTTATTTTTTCTTTTTTTAAAGATTTTATTTCATTATTTTCAGAAAGAGGGGAAGGGAGAGAGGCAGAGAGGGAGAGAGACATCAATGTATGGTTGCTTTTCACCTGCCTCCAGCCACAGACCTGACTGGAGACCTGGTTTGCAACCTGATTATGTGCCCTGGCTGGGGAATCGAACCTGCGACCTCTGGGTTCGCAGGCCGG